>WNGS01161639.1:87628-123975 GCA_020271785.1 Procambarus virginalis | reverse complement strand
GTGTTAATTCCGGGTCAATTTCTGTTTATTCTTAAGTTGTGCATCTTGACAAATTTTAATCAGTATTCTGCTGCAAAATAACTTTAAAATATGTTTAACTATATCTTCTTTAACATATTAGCATCGAGTGTGTAGTACAGTAATTGCTTTTTTTATATATATTTTCAAACATTAGGGAAGGTTTTCATTCAATCATATCTGTATGTTGAGCCATGCATATAGTTAGACATACCCGAGGTGAGTCATGGTATGGCTCACCTAGGGTAAGAACACGTATTTGTGTTCACATGAACTGAAATATGTTCGAGATTGTTCTAGAAGTATTCGACCGTCATCAGTCGAGTCGATTGATTGAGGAAGATTAAGCCAACTAAGAGGGGCACGGGTATGAATATCACGTAAAGTTGTGAGTTGTGTGTAAACCGTTTTTCATTCATAAACAGGACGGGCTGGATGATCTCTTTCTTGAACGGTGCATCTTTCACGTCCTCTGTTCAAAGTATAACTTTATAAATGCTCTACAGTTAAGGATTGGCGCCAGGTCAATCTCCCCGGACAGGATACGAAACCAGGCCAAGAGGTCGCGAAGCACCGGGCGAGTACTTTACCACTGCTCCATGGGACTGCTAGAGCCCTAGGTTTTTTCCAGATAACTCGACTAAACAGACACGGAGCCAAAGACAGAAGAGGTAATTACATTAGTGGAGTGTGTTTCAGGAACAACTTAGGGAAAGACAGTCCAGCAAATTGTTAATCAAATCTAATGGAGTGGCAGACAGGCTCAGGATGGGGTAAGTTTCCACAGTATAATCATCAGCAATTAAATGTATATTTTACGTCGAAGTTAAAAGAGCCGCCTCGGTGAAAATATCCAGAAATATGTCCACACGACCAGCGTCAACAAGTCTCCAGGTGACCGTCACGCGCCAATAAAAAAAATGACGGAAAACGAATGGTCATAACTTTACCATTATCGTTGTATTAACTAAAACCTTCACAACGTGAGCTAACTCAGCGAAGATGCATAAAACAAAGTAATTAAAGTGTATTATGTGCGCAATACATGCAGTGAACTATCATACAATTAAATAACATTTCGCGACACATTAAACTAATTGCACGGAACAAAATGTACAGCACAAAATGCAGGAAACACCAGGATCGTTGAGGGTGTTCCCTCAGGGGACATCGTGCACACGGTCAGTGATTAATTAACATATATAACATTACATCCCAAAATAAATCACCAATGAAATTCAATTCATAATTTTCAAACAAATTAATGCTCTTTTCTGATACAAGAATATAAATCGAAAATATAGAACGAGTGAGAACGAACGAGTCAGATGAACACAAACACGACACCTGACTGACAGACGACGCCACGCACGACTCTATACACACTCACACTCACTTCGTTAGAAGACAGAAGAGTTAGGGGGGGACATGATCACCACATTCAAGATTCTCAGGGGAATCGACAGGGTTGATAAAGACAGGCTGTTTAACACAAGGGGCACACACACTAGGGGACACAGGTGGAAACTGAGTGCCCAAATGAGCCACAGAGATATTAGAAAGAACTTTTTTTAGTGTCAAAGTGGTTGACAAATGGAATGCATTAGGAAGTGATGTGGTGGAGGCTGATTCCATACACAGTTTCAAGTGTAGATATGATAGAGCCCATTAGGCTCAGGATTCTGTACACCTGTTGATTGACGGTTGAGAGGCGGGACCAAAGAGCCAGAGCTCAACCCCCCGCAAACACAACTAGGTGAGTACAACTAGGTGAGTACACACACACACACACACACAAAGTATAAAGACAAAGTGGAAATAGATGAAATGTCCACACGTAATAATAACAGAACGAGGGGACATGGATGGAAGCTAGAAACTCAGATGAGTCACAGAGATGTTAGGAAGTTTTCTTTTAGCGTGAGAGTAGTGGAAAAATGGAATGCACTTAAGGAACAGGTTGTGGAAGCAAATACTATCCATACTTTTAAGACTCGGTATGATAGGGAAATAGGACAGGAGTCATTGCTGTAAACAACCGATGGCTGGAAAGGCGGGATCCAAGAGTCAATGCTCGATCCTGCAAGCACAAATAGGTGAGTACACACACACACCACGCCCGACTCTATACATACATACATACATACATACATACATACATACACACACACACACACACACACACACACACACACACACACACACACACACACACAGAGAGTTCAAGCGGGATGGTAAGACAACAGAATGAAGCTGGAGGAGAGGGACTGGACGAGTCATATGGAGATGATCGCTAAGGCCTGGAAAGAAATCAGTGGGGAAATGAAGGACCTGAGGGAAACTATATGTAAGCTGCAGGTAGAGCTAAGTGCAGCACAAGAGGAGATAAAAAGCCTAAAAAAAGGCTCTCATCAGACTCTGACCCAGGGGACCAAGCCCCAGGTACCAGGAGATGCAGCAATGGCAGGGACCCCTACAATTGGTCCAACATTTGCCGAAATGCTGAAGAGCCCAGGAGCAATGTCCACAGTCAAGGAAGTTGTAATGAAAGCAGTAACCTAACAGCTAGATGCACAAGCCAGCTAATGGAAAGGAAAAGAGCTGTAGTAGTGGTAGGTGTGAAGGAACAAGAGGATTCCACAAGGGAGGAATCGAGGACTAAAGACAAAGCTGCAGTGGCAGTGATATTAATGGAGATAGGAATGGAAGGGACTGAACGAGTCATAGAACAGCTTTTCCGGATTGGCCAGTACAACAGACAAAAAGAGATTGATCAAGGTAGTGTTCAAAAGCGAGGTCATCAAAGTAAAGAAGAGCAAACTGAGGTATGCAAGGAACTACAAAGAGGTATACGTTCAGAGGGACATGACCAGGGACGAGTTAGTAAGGGCAGCAGATGCAAGAAAAAGGCACAAGGAGAGAGAAGGGAGCCAGGGAACCTCAGCCTCCAACCCAGCAATCCCCGAGGGGAGTGGGGAACCCCAATCCAGCAACTCGGGAACCCCAGGGGGGAATACAACACCCCAGCCCACGATCCAATAGGGCCCCCCTATCCCCCAGTACGAACCCTTCCTTGCCCCTGCACAATGCCCATCAAAAAAAAAATCCTCCTTCTCCCCTTACCCTAAGTATCCCCTCCTTTCCTAGCCCCTGGACTTCTTCCTGCCCCAAGCAGGCCCAGGCGAGACCTAAGCCCTCCATCACCCACTCCACCTCCCCTCAAACCCTGGTCAACTACACTGCAGGAGGGCGTGCCCTCTCCCCAAGCAATCCCTGCCCCCTCACCCCCAGGATTTCTTCCTGCCCCAAGCAGGCCTGAGCAAGATCTAAGCTCTCCATCCCCCACTACACCTGCCCCTGAACCCCTGGCAACTACCTCAAAGGAGGACGAGCCTGCCCAAGTAGCAATGACCATGGAACAACTTCCTACACTTGTGGGGAGTGAGGGTAAAATTGGATATAAGAAAGTGACCTTCAAGGTAATATACTCAAACATTGATGGGATTACCAATAAAGCAAGTGAACTGGCAGAAAGGGCACAAGAAGAAAACCCTGATGTAATAGGACTCACAGAAACAAAATTGTCAGGAGTCATAACAGATGCTGTGTTTCCAAGGGACTACTATATAATAAGGAAAGAAAAGGAAGGGAGAGGAGGTGGAGGAGTGGCCCTGCTGATAAGGAAGGACTGGAGTTTTGATGAGATGGAAATTCTGGACTGTGACGGATTCAGAGATTACATAACAGAAACTATAACAATGGGTGGACCTAAGATAATAGTGGCAGTCATTTACAACCCTCCCCTAAATGACAGAAGACCTAAACACGAGTTCGATAGGAACAACATGGCAACCATTAATGTAATAGAGAGAGCAGCTTCAGTTGCCTGCAGGATTGGCTCAAGACTCTTAATCATGGGCGATTTCAACCATAGAAAGATAGACTGGGAGAATGGGGACCCACATGGTGGTGCAGATACGTGGAGAGGTAAACTCTTGGAAGTGGCAACAAGGAACTTTCTGAGCCAGCATGTCAAGGAACCCACAAGAGTAAGAGGCAATGATGAACCAGCTAGACTCGACTTGATATTCACCCTGACAAAGTCAGAAATAAGGGAAGTCAAAGTTGAAGTCCCCATAGGAATGAGTGACCACAGTGTTCTGACTTTTGAGTACTTGGTGGAGGTAGGGATAACCTATCGAAGGATGGGATTGGAGAGCAAAAGGCTAAATTACTGAAGAGGAAAATATGACGAGATGAGGAACATCCTCAGAGGAATACCATTGGAAACAGAACTTAAGAGACAAGAATGTGCCGGACATGATGGATTTTGTCACCCAGAAATGCCAGGAAGCTGCAGACAAGTTTATCCCCATCAAAAAGGAGAAAAACGAAAAACAGCAGAAAAACCCATGGTTCAACCAGGAATGCAAGGTAGCGAGCAACTGAGTAAAAGAACATGAAGAAACTACAGAAATAACAGAACACCAGAGAGCAGGGAGAGATACCAGAGGGCCAGAAATGAATACCTCAGAGTGAGGAGGGAAGCAGAGAGACAGTTTGAAAATGACATCGCGAGTAAAGCCAAGATCCAGCCAAAGCTGCTCCACAGCCACATCAGGAGGAAAGCAGCAGTGAGGGAACAAGTAATGATGCTGCGAAAAGGGGAGAACAGATACACAGAGAATGACAAGGAGGTGTGTGAAGAACTCAACAAGAGATTCCAGGAGGTCTTCACAATAGAACAAAGAGAAATTCCTGCACTAAATGAGGAGGCGGCACACCAACCAACCTTGGAGGAATTTGACCTCACCAGTGATGAGGTCAAAAGGTGTCTGCTGGAGCTGGATGTGACAAAGGCTGTTGAGCCTGACAGAATCTCACCATGGATACTAAAGTAAGGTGCAGAAGCACTAAGTGTGCCACTCTCTATGGTGTATAACAGGTCACTGGAAAGAGAAGACTTACCAGAAAGTTGGAAGACAGCTAACGTAGTCCCAATATACAAGAACGGTGACAGCCATGAGGCACTGAACTACAGGCCAGTTTCCCTAACTTGTATACCATGCAAGGTGATGGAGAAGATCGTGATGAAAAGGCTCATAGAGCACCTGGAGGGAAATAACTTTGTAACGCACCACCAACATGGGTTCAGGGATGGTAATCGTGCCTCACAGGTTTATTAGAATTCCATGACCAGGCAACAGAAATAAGGCAGGAAAGAGAAGGGTGGGCCGACTGCATTTTCTTGGACTGCTAGAAAGCCTTTGATACAGTACTCCATAAAAGGCTGTTAAAAAAGTTGGAGCAACAGGCAGGAGTAAAAGGGAAGGTGCTCCAGTGGATAAGGAATACTTGAGCAACAGGAAACAGCGAGTAACGGTGAGGGGGGAGACATCAGAGTGGCGAGATGTCACCAGCGGAGTCCAACAGGGCTCAGTACTTGGACCCATCCTGTTTCTAATATATGTAAACGATCTTCCAGAGGGTATAAACTCTTTCCTCTCAATGTTTGCTGATGATGCAAAAATTATGAGAAGAATCAAGACGGATGAAGATAGACAGAGACTACAGGATGACCTGGATAAACTAGAGGAATGGTCTAGAAAATGGCTGCTAAAGTTCAACTCAGGAAAGTGTAAGGTAATGAAATGAGNCGAGATGCCTGGAGCCCCAGGCAAGAACATTCACGTGAGGAAGCCCTTACACACAGGACATGTCCTGTTCTATCAGCCAATAGACTGAACACCGTTCATTCCTCACCGTCAAGTTAAACTCAGCATCTTTTCGACATACCAATGCTCGCCGTGTATTGCGACTGTGACTATATTGTTCAAGAAGCCTAAGTGACAAATCACCAGAGCGAAACAGACTGGTATAGGTAACCCCTAGTGACAAGTGGAGATCGTCTGTGAATGACCTGGAGTGAACTAAGGCAGTGCCGCTGCCTAAGTAACCTGAGGGATCAACCACAGTTCTCACCTACTCATACCTGACACAGGTTATAGGTGAAGACACCGACGGTGTATGCATGTTTATTCTGTGTGGTATCACGGCATTACACTCGTCTGTGAAGTGAGCTTCACATACACCACGGCATTTAGTATTGTGTGATTATTATTGTGCATGTTATTGCCTGTCCCACTGACAGTGCCATTGTGTTTATTGCATATCATCATTACCCGAGTATCTGGTTGGAACTCTTGTGATCCCTTTGCATACCGGTAGTTAGGTTGCCGTGTTAATGATTGGCTGTCAACTTAAGTTAGGTGTTTTGCCACGAGTGGCCCCAGAGGCCAGGGCAGACCGAAGTTCGGAGAGAGAGAAGGGATCATTATAGGGATGGCGAATGGTGGAGACATAAGACGCCCAACATTCACGTTTAGCCATACGGATGGCCCTATGGGCCACCGCACTCGCCTTCTGAAATAAAAGAAAAGAATCGGCCGTCTGCCGGCGGCGTGTCTCCTCTATGTTGCACGCTTACAGCGGACAGACCGAGTACAGTCGGCATTCCACCAGGGAACGCACTTCCGTGGTCCCCGAGAGGAAAGAGCGAGGAAAAGAGCAGAGGGCAGCATCGAAGACGGGTCATGAAAAAGGAGGAGAGAGTGAGGGAGAGGCAGATGGGAGAGGTCAGAGAGAGGAGCACTGAGGGTAAATAGGTTCCAGTCTGCCTTAGCAAACTGCCACCTAGGGAGGGAGAGGGGAGGGTGAAAAGAGAAAAAGAACAAGGATGGGGAAATGGTCACTGCCATGGAGGTCATCAAGAACCTGCCACATGAAATCTAAGTAAGAGAAGATGAGGCAAGAGAAGATCAGGCAGGAAAGGTGTGCTTCCGAGAGTCCAAATGCGTGGGCTCATCAGAACTTAGAAGAGACAGGGAAGAAGAGAGGATGAACGGCTCAAGAAGGTGACCCCAGGTGTTCGTCAGAACATACCCCCAAAGGGAATGACGATAACTGAAATCACCTAACAGGAGCACAGGCTCCGGCAAGGAGTACAGTATGTGTTTCAGATCGGGAAGAGAAAGTGGGACACTCGGGGGGAGATAAAAGGAACAAACGGTGTACCATTTCCTCACAAAGATACGAGCAGCAGAACAATGGAGAGGCGAAGGAAAAAGTAAGGGACAAAGGGAATATCAGAGCGAATCATGAGAGCAGAAGAGTTAGGAGGTAGTTAGGGGGGAGAGAAAGGAATAGCCACGAAAGCGGCCAGGACGAGCACCAAGCATCGGCTCTTGGGGACAGACACAACGGGGCAAAAACAGCGAAATCGAAGTTGGAGTTCAAGGAAATTGGCGTAATAACCACGAACGTTCCATTGAAGAATAGACATCGACGAGAAGAGAAAGGACAGCAACAGAGAACAACGAAAATACAAAGGTGAAAAGGGAACACAGCACGTTAAAGAAACGCAGGATCAGAGTCAGGATCAGCGAAGTCAGGGTTAGGGGGCATGGGTAAACTGAGTAAAGAAGGACGGAAGGGAGCTAGAGGACCGATCAGGGGCGGACAAGGAGAGTCCGGAGGAGAAAGAGGAGGGAAGGGGATAACCGAGGGTAAGGACAGCAGCAGGAGGGGCAGAAACCAGGGAATGCACCTCAGCAAGGGCACCAACCGAGAGGGAAGCGGGGGCAAAAGAGACCTCCTTAATAGGAACAGGGGCATAACCACCGAAACGGGAGGGGACAGCGAGAAAGTCAGAGGTAGGGAGGCGAGGAAGAAAGCAAAGCGTTTTTACCCTCTGGGGAGGCGGAAGGAGAGGAGCCAGGCTTAAGTTTCAGACTCAAAGTGCCAATCATCCCAGCAACTACGTACTGGGCAACGGATCCTAGTGTCTCAACAGGAGAAGCAGAAGGAGAGCATACACAACGGCCGTTGGGTGAGCGATGGATATCAGCCTGTACTGACAGGCGGCGGGGAGAGCCAATAGATGGAGGAGAAGGATGGGAAGGAGGATCGGAGGGAGACGAGGAAGAAGACACAGGAGACAAGACAGACCAGGCAGAAAAAAGGGGAACCCCAGACAGAAGACCAGGAGGGGGACCCTTCGCAACAGAACTCAAAGGAACAGAGGACCCTGGGTGTATCAGGGTCCAAGGCCTGGAAACGGTTTTGAGTGAGGAAGGTGGGAAGGATGTCTTTACCAGTCTTCGTGGTGTAGTGGTAAGACACTCGCCTGGCGTTCCGCGAGCGCTATGTCATGGGTTCGTATCCTGGCCGGGGAGGATTTACTTGGCGCAAATCCTTAACTGTAGCCTCTGTTTAATGCAACAGTAAAATGTGTACTTGGATGAAAAAACGATTCTTCGCGGCAGGGGATCGTATTCCAGGGACCTGCCCGAAACGCTATGCATACTAGTGGCTGTACAAGAATGTAACAACTCTGTTGTATATATCTTAAAAAAAAAATGAGGAGAGGAAGAGCGCAACACGCGAGCATAAGAGACGTAAGCATAAGGTGGGAGACAGCGAACTTGGCACCTCACCTCAGGAAAAGACAAACGCTCCCGGTCCTTCAAGTTGAGGACGCCTGCCTCAAGCTTGTAAAGTATACATGCATGGGAGAAGGTAGGGTGGGCCTCACCGTAATTGAGGCAGCGAGCCTTGGGAGAAGTGCACTGCGACTTAAAGTGACCTTCGCCCCCACACAAAGGACAGAGAGAGACAGTACCAGAGCAGTGAACGTCACCATGCCCAAACCTCCAGCACTTATTACAGAGCTGAGGAGAGGGAATGTACTCCTGGACAGAGCACCTGGCACCAGCAAGAATGACAGACGGTGGAAGGGTCCTACCATCAAAGATAATCTTCACAACCCAAAGGGGTTGACGGCGACGACCACGAGTGGGACGAGTAAACGAGCCTACCTGGAGGACAGAATGGCCCTGGGCAACGAGGATATGACGAATATCTTCGTGGCAGTCCTGGAGATTCAAAACACCGGTAGCAACATAGGATGGGAGGAGAATAGTGCCAACACTGGCATTCAACCGAGCGTTCTTGGAAACCCGAACAGGGGTCTCGCGAAGGCAGGACAAGGCGGCCAAGCGGGAGGCTGCATCCTGAGAAGGAGCAGCAACGACACGTGTACCGAGACGGGTGGGGTGGAAAGTAACAGAGGCATCTATGGAATCTAGAAGGTGTCTATGTAGGGAGAAATCGCCAGGAGGCGCAGAATCAAGAGGGATGAGATCAAAGTATTTGGCCCACGAAGCGGGACCAAACATGGCTTGATACGCATCAGTACAGGAAGGAATTGAGCGAGTGCAGCCGTGTCAAGGACGGCTTTGAGAACCCCCAGAGAGAGGGCTTAAAAAGGCGCAGTAGTCACAACTAGAGACTGAGCCGTGGCAGGGACGAGGTGGTCACCACTGGGGGCTTGGGGCTCGACCCAACCACAGAGGAGGGAAGAGAGCTGAGGGGAGTAGTCAGGAGGGTCAAAGGAGTAGCAAGGTCGAGGCCCAATGCAGCGGGGTCTACAGGACCTGGTCTTCCAACACGGTCCAACTCGGGGGCTTGGTCACCCACCCCACGAGCCTGAGAAGGTATAATAGAACAGAATTAGACATAAGGACAAATAGAAAAAAATCATTCACTAATGTGCCTCCATACCCACCATGGAGCTACAATTAGAGGAAGGACACCCAACAAAAAGCTATCGCCGATCATGCCGGGGGCCCCCCAAGGGGTGCATCATTGGTATACGCCCCACAAACGCCACCTTAAGAACCATCAGTCTGTCGAGATTGGGATCAGCGATGAAAGGAGGATTGACAATAAAGGGTTCCCCTCACTCTCGACGTTGGGTACTACAGTTCTACAGGGTGCAAGAGTATTCCTCCCCAAGCACCCAGGCGTCAAAATAGAAGTCGAAAAGAATAACCAAAATAAGCAAAAGGGCGGCAGGAACGACAAGCTGATACGAGAAGACGGGGGAGAAAAACGAAACATGAGGAAAAGGAAAAGCGATCCGGCACAATTGGAGAAGACAGCAGCAGGAGCATAAGGCCACAAAAGGACAGAGGACTGTCCCATGGAGCATCACACTGCTCAGAATGGCCCTGGGCTTCGAGGATATGCCGAATATCAGTCCTGGCAGATTCTGAACACCGGTTGTAACATAGGGTGGGAGGAGAATAGTGCCAACGCTGGCATTCCAACGAGCGTTTTGAGAAACCCGAACAGGGGTCTCGCCCAGGCAGGATAAGGCGGCCAAGTGGGAGGCTGTATCCGGAGGAGCAGCAGCAATGACACGTGTACTGTGTGGGAACCGACCTGTGAGATTTATATATATTTAATTTATATAGAATTTTTATTTACATTAATTTATATCTTTCGATAGCAATTGGTATGATGTTAAGTGGACTGTATTTCTGCAATAATCTCACAAATCGATCTGTACACATTAGGGGGGGGTTTATATTAAATTTATACATATGCAGCCAATCAAACTACAGTATTAACTACATATATTAGTTTATAAAATTGGGGGTGCCTTATCTTATTGTACAGCAGATTTAGTCCACCAGGTATAACTGGGATGTAGACTCCAAATTATCCTCATGTGAGGCTAGCTTCCTACACCCCAAGTAACTGATGTACCAAGATAATTCTTGCTTCCTCTTCTTGTTCCTGTCAAAGGGGATTAGCTGTAAGCCGGAATCCTAATATATGACAGCTATATCAGAGAAAACACTGTATATTAGATAAGGACCAAGGCTTAATTACCAGTGTTGAGTCGATCGTTCGTATTCTAACCGGAATTAATCATTTCTACCTAACATTACTGCCCAATAATGACTTAGATAAGATTTCGGAAAGAAACTTCCCTTGTGGTTGTTGACAGCGTGTTGTTGATGGTAGAACACTTTGATCTCCATAACACTTCGTCCAAGAGAAATTATAGTAGCTGAACTCACTCCAACGACTCGGTCTTAACAAACAATGGCTGACCTCTCCTCACCACCACTAACGCCTTGGCTCTTCTTGTCCAATGTCAATAAGTGATAGAAGGGTCACATTTACTTTATTTTGATACTGATAATTAAGTTAATTAAAATAAGATGTTTTTATGATATAAAAAGTCCAAAGACTAATGTATTTAAGAATAATTCCCAACAGAATAGCTGGTGAATTTATAGTACAATGTGGCAATGATCTCCTGTTTTCTATTGACAGAAAATTCCACTACAAGCTACATTTTCTAAGAGTAACTTGTGTATACAACACAGCAGCAATATTATCTGCATATTGCATGTATTATTGTTAAATGGTGTCGGGTTTTCTGACATACCGAGACGGGTGGGGTTGAAGGTAACAGAGCCATCTATTGAATTAAAAAGGTGCCTATTGTCGTGGAATCTGCATGAGTGTGCGGGGCAAGTAACAGTACACAAGATGTCCTTTCAACGATCGCCAATGTCGGGGTGTCTCTCTCTACATAGACACTGCTTAGTAGTATCAGCGATGACCGTTACTCACCGTAGCCCTGTGGGTCTTCACTCAATCCTCGCGGCGCCACTGTTCGCCTGGAGAGTATCCCAGTAGACTTCCAACTGACCTTAATAGCTAGAGATGAGTGGGAACACAGTTTGCTCTCTCCCAACTGCGTGCCCGCCCCGACAAGGGCTCTACTACTAAGTGCAAGGTCGCCATCTGGTGTTTCCCGTGTCCAGTAACACGTCATTGGTATCGTGGAATTGTGGTAACAGTGGCAAGAGCACTAAATAAATCTGATATTAGGCAGGTATGTATCTCTATCACTCTCACTCTATCAGACTGATAAATAGCAACAAGAATATGGAGGGATAACACAAACGAGAAGGTACTTTATATTTTACTTAAAACTCAAGATATCATATTCATATATCAACAAGCAAACAGCAAGTACATACAGAAGTCTCTCTCTCTCCACATATATAATTTGGGTACACCTATATGGCAATACTCCCCCTCATGTCAATGTCATAATCAGCTGGGCGACTCCCCCCTCACCGCGTGATCTCTTACTGCACTTGTTTCTTCGATGCCCGTTTCTTTAAATTCTCAAGAATCACTATATTTGCAAACAACACGATATTTGCTATAATGGCAATAGAACGCAAATGAGTCACTGCACTGATCTTGAGCTCAATCAAACATTTCTATATCAATAAACACAATAATTCACTATCATGGCGTAACACACTGTACTTCATATAATGATAATGAATGCGACAAGATACAATACTGGACTTCTCACTAATTCCTTTCGAAGGCGAATACTCAATTGATCACTGCACACATGAAAATGTTATTCAACACACAAGCATATATATATATATATATATATATATATATATATATATATATATATATATATATATATATATATATATATATATATATATATATATATATATCATCAATAATAAATATCAATAATAGTAAGATAAATACTGGGCACAAAGCCTAACACCAATAACTGGTACACTTTATATATATATATATATATTCTCTGGCGTAAGTTATACTATTAATGTCACATGAAAGAATTCATCAACCGATACAGCAATTCTTCAATAATAATACAGGTGCGTCCACACACCGCAAATATATTTACCGTGAGAGCTTTCTACAGCCTCACTTCTCACAACTGTGTCCTACCGTGACATAGGTGAGCCTTGCTCACGACATACCAAATACTCTGGCTAAATATATAGCTGACTAAAGGGGAATTGGGAGGGAAACTAAATTACTTACTTCCACCTCACTGTGCGGACTCGCCCTCCGGTGAGAGTTGAATTGTAGCTCCTGGTCCTGGCTCTCGCCTCGTTGTAGGGAACGCCCCCACACACACACTGATGCATACTCCAGGAACTCAACCAACGTCCCAAAATAAACGCATCGTCTCTGTACCTTGTCCTCTGCAGGTCCGTGCTCCTCCACGACTTCTTGTAGGGTTAGAGTCGGTCTCCTGGCTGTCGACTTCTCCTCTCAACTATGGCTGCCAACCTACTTCTCAGCTGCAGACATCCTGATTTCCAATTAGTTTTCTTTTTCTCACTGGTTCCCGGTGAATCGGCCCAGCCAATACGTCGTCACAAAAACGGGTGAACTGTCTCAGACATCACATACGTCACTGCACAGACTCCACTTCTTGCACAGTACCTGTCCCCAGGAGCACTTGTTGCTCAATATTCCGTCGATTCCCTCTCTGGTCCAACACATGAACGAAGGAAGACTTCACAGAGTACTTGCAGACTTCGGGTGACGTGTAAAATCCACGGGAACTGGAATAACTGTCAAAACTGACAGGACCAACTTTCGCACATCCGACCTCCTTGACGTGCCGTCTACGACTGGTTCCCTCACGGTGGATTGGCCCAGCCACTACGTCGTCTCCTAACTGTGTGAACTGTCACAGACGTCACATACGTCACTGCACAGACCACTTCTTGCAACGCACCTGACCCAGGAGCACTTGTTGCTCAATATTCGTCAATTCCTGGTCCAACACATGAACGAAGAAAGACCTCACAGAGTGCGTGCAGACTACAGGAGATGCGTACATCCACCGGAGCTTGGGTAAACTGTCACACTGACAGGATCCCCGGTCGCACGTCCGACCTCCTTGACGTGCCGTGTTAGACTGGTGGCGCCACAGAGGCGCAATTAATGCCCGGACCCTCCTGCTCTCGTGATGTCATACTTGCCACGGTCGTTTTTCATTGGCTCCCTGTGCCACGTCTCCGTCAGTGACCAATCTGGTGCCACTGACGTCATACAGTTTTGGCGTCAAAACGGAGGGGCCAGCGCCATATTGGCGACCTAAAGGGCCTAAACAACAGGCCAAAACTTATTTCTTTTGCGAATTTCTCGCAAACGCGTGAACACTCCACGCTGCCACACATCAAATTGTAGCCCATAATGTAGTGAACGCTCGGGTAAAGTGGATATGACTCTTACAGCTGGCGTGGGAGAAATATAAAGGGAGGAACACCGTCACATACCCCTTCCCTTTAAAATAAGAGTCATATCGGTTTAGTGTACGCGGGACAAGGCATCCCAACTACGTTGTCCTTCCCTCTGATGAGCTTAATTTCCAACCAGTATTCCAGCTGCCAATGCGAGACACTCCTCACATATTTGTTTGACTGTTCCCACGGTCACTCCTGGCGTCCATTGCTTTCTTAGCATGGACAGAGGACTTCATACCTCATGTTCATTCACCAGCTGGAACGGTGAGAAACCTAACGATTCTACCACTGCGTCTCGTATGGCAAACAATGCAGGGTACACTGCCTTATCCCACTCAGCTCCCTGCTCTGCGCAGAACACTCTCAGAACAGTCTTCAGGGTGGAGTGAAATCTTTCGATCGCCCCTTGCGACTGCGGTTGGTAGGGCAACGACCGAATCTGAGTCACTCCCCAACTTGTCACGGTCTGTCTGAACCATTTAGACTGGAATATACTTCCACAGTCCGTCTGAATTTCTCTGGGCATTCCCACCCAAGAGAAAAATCATTGTAGCTTCCTGGCTACGCTTTTCGACGTCAAATGCTGCATCGGGACAGCTTCCGGAAATCTTGTTGACGCACACATGATCGTCATCGGGTAGGTATTCCCTCGTTTCGTCCGCGGCAACGGTCCCACTCCGTCGACCAACAGACGCTTGAATGCAGGCCCAAACGCTTGAACAGGGACTAACGGGGCCTTTGGTATCGCGGGTTGGCTCTTCCCTGCCCTCTGGCAAGGTAGGCAAGTCTTGCAGTAACGCCTCACATCGGCGTCCATACCTGGCCAGTAGAAATGGTCCCTGATCTTTTGCAACGTCTTGGTCACCCCCAGGTGACCTGCAGAGTCCAGAGAGTGCGATAAATCCAGTACTGCCGCTCTGCACTGGGCTGGCAGCACTACCTGGTGCCTCGTACCTAGAGATTCTTTTCCGGCCTCCATCCTCACAGGTCTCCACTGTCTCATCAGCATTCCGTCCTGTATATAAAAGTGAGTGGCCCTCTCAGGATCAACACGTCCTCTTTTGGCCTCATGAATCAATTCGGGGAACTCTATCTGCTGCAACTCTCCAAGACGAGTGCGGTCCACTCCAAGAGAACTGGCGAGGGTCACCTGTAACTCACCATCCGGGCTGCCTTCGCCCTCCACACGTTCTCCGGGTCCCACGAAGAGGTGATCGATTCCCAGGCTGTCGGACGTCTCCTCCTTAGCCCCATCAAGTTCCCTCCGCGTCCGTCGCACCGCCTTGGGACCACAGCGCATACAGGGAACGCCACCGCGGCAACTCCCCTCTATTCCCCACAGGCGTCCAACACTCCGCCTTCTTCCTTATAGTGCTCCATGCACTCTTCGCCCTTCAC
The DNA here is from genome assembly GCA_020271785.1 of Procambarus virginalis. NCBI lineage: Eukaryota > Metazoa > Arthropoda > Malacostraca > Decapoda > Cambaridae > Procambarus > Procambarus virginalis. The sequence continues at coordinate 108,592 of WNGS01161639.1, read as the reverse complement.
GAGGTTAGGGAGAACACATCTTCCACATGCGTCATTTCCAAGGATGACTTGTGCCTCCATCTTGGGCATTGATGCGCAGACCCCTACCACTAGGGTCTGGCAGCCATAATCAGAATCTAGAGTCACCTGGTGTAGGGGCATCCTCACTGGGCCTCCCACAGTGGTCACAACTGCCACCCCCACACTGGTACTCTCGTAACCCTCGGGGAACAGGGTCTTACTCACCAGCGTGAAATCGGCCCCGGTGTTTCTCAATATCTTCACAGGAATGGGGTCTGCATCCCCCATCCTTACAGTCCCCTCACACACGAATGGGTGAACTCTTTTCTCCCCACTTAGTACGGGTCCATCCCGCACCCTCTCTGTCATCTGGTCCTCTACCCTCACGAAAGCAATGTTCTCCCGCAGCTTAGGGCGTCTGCATTCCCGCGAGAAGTGTCCGAAACCCCCGCAATTGTAGCAGCGGAAATTCCCTGGAGGTGACCTTCCACCACCGCTCGCCTTGGCAACGCCTCCAGAGGCCGTCGCTCCATGGGTCTTCCTTGCGCCATCCGTCGTTTTCTTCATTGCATCTCTCGTCGCAGCAACAGCTCCTGAGCTCTCAACTGGGGACTTCTTTAACGGCTTGACAGCACTCTTTGTTCCTCTACCGTCTCCACTCAAGAGGTGGGACTTGGGAGAACTCACTCCTGTCTCCATCCGTCCGTCCTTCTATAGCTTCTCCCATATCCGGAGTATACTGGCGGTCGGTGCTGTCCCTCTCGACGTGGTCGCAAGGCTTCCTCTAGCATGTCAGCTCTGTCGGCCGCGGCCCTGAGGTCCTTTATGTCTGCCTCCTTTACTCTCACCCTGATCTCAGGAGAGAACATGGACATAAACTTCTCCATGACCATTAGCCTCTCGACATCTTCAGCTGACTTTGCTCCTTCAGACTCCAGCCACTTCAGGAATTTCCTCTCCATGTCCCTCGCCGTCTCTGCATACAATTTTCCTGGCGAACGGGTACATTCCCTGAATCTCTTCCTATAGCAGTCCGGTGTTAGTTTGAAAGAGTGGAGCACGGCTCTCTTCACAGCATCGTAGTTGGTGCACTCTTTCAGGTCGAGCATGTTGTAGGCTTCACGAGCCTCACCGGTGAGCCTACCCTGAACCAGCATCTGCCCACTCTGCTCTCGGCCACTTCTTCAAGGTAGCTACTCTCTCAAAGTGGTCGAAGAAGCCTTCAGCTTCATTAGGCACAAAAACCGGCAAATCTCGTTCACGCACCCGGCGGTCTTCCTGCTGTGGAGGGGCTGGTGGGACTACCCCTAGCTCAGCTCGCTTCAGCTCAACCTCTCTGTTAGCTTCAACCTCTTGCTGCTTCATCCTAGCTTCTAGCTCGCGCTCCTCTCGTCTCAGCTGTGCCTCGTGCTTACGCTCTTCCCGTCTCAGCTGTGCTTCTCGTTCTTCCCTCTTCAGCTGTGCTTCTCGTTCTTCCCTCTTCAGCTGTGCCTCTCGTTCTTCCCGCTTCAGCTGTGCTTCTCGTTCTTCCCATTTCAGCTGTGCTTTTGCTTCTCGTTCTTCCTTGCGCAGCTGTGCCTCTTCACGCTTCAGCTGTGCTTCCAGCTGCAGCTTCATTATCTCCAGCTTGACGCTGCGCCTGCTGCCGCTGGATCCCGTACTGCTTCCACTGATGCTCAAATTCCCTCCTGCACTGGCAGGTGTCTGTGGCCGTTCCTCTCCCAAAGCCTCATCTCGTGCCCTGAGCTGTGCCACGATCTCGAGCCTCCTCTCTCCCACCTTGGAAGATCTCAACTTTATCCCAAAGTGGTCAGCTACCAACTGCAGCTGTGCCTTGGTGCAATCCTCCAGCACAAGATCATCCCTTGTGTCAATGAAACTTGCTACCTTCTCATCCTCCATCTTGTGCTATGAGTGATAACCTGTACCCGATACCTAATACCACTGCAAAGTACCACAATTGCAACCGTTATCTTGATCGTTATCCTGGCAAGGTCGCCAATGTCGGGGATTCTACGTGCATGCACGTGAGCGCGCGGGGCAAGTAACTGTACACAAGATGTCCTTTCAACGATCGCCATGTCGGGGTGTCTCTCTCTCTACATAGACACTGCTTAGTAGTATCAGCAATGACCGTTACTCACCGTAGCCCTGCGGGTCTTCACTCAATCCTCACAGCGCCACTGTTTGCCAGGAGAGTATCCCAGTCGACCTCCATCCGACCTTAATAGCTAGTGATGAGTGGGAACACAGTTTGCTCTCTCCCAACTGTGTACCCGCCCCGACAAGGGCTCTACTACTAACTGCAAGGTCGCCAACTGGTGTTTCCCGTGTCCAGTAACATGTCAGTGATATCGTGTAATTGTGGTAACAGTGGCAAAAGCACTCTAAATAAATCTGATATTAGGCAGGTATGTATCTCTATTATTCTTACTATCAGACTGATAAATAGCAACAAGAATATGGAGGGATAACACAAACGAGAAGGTATTTTGTATTTTACTTAAAACTCAAGATATCATATTCATATAGCAAGCAAACAACAATTACATGCAGAATCACTCTCTCTCTCCACATAAAATTTAGGCACACCTATATATCAATACTCCCCCTCATGTCAATGTCATAGTCAGCTGGGCGACTCCCACCTCACCGCGTGATCTCTTACTGCACTTGTTTCTTCGACGCTTGTTTCTTTAAAATCTCAAGAATCACTATATTTGCAAACAACACGATAATTGCTATAATGGCAATAGAACGCAAATGAGTCACTGCACTGATCTTGAGCTCGATCAAACATTTCTATATCAATAAACACAATAATTCACTATCATGGTGTAACACTCTGTACTTCATATAATGATAATGAATGCGACAAGATACAATACTGGACTTCTCAGTAATTCCTTTCGAAGGCGAATACTCAATTGATCACTGCACACATGAAAATGTTATTCAACACACGAGTATATATATATATATATATATATATATATATATATATATATATATATATATATATATATATATATATATATATATATATATATCAATTCATCAATATCAATACTAGTAAGATAAATACTGGGCACAAAGCCTAACACCAATAACTGGTACACTTTATATATATATATATTCTCTGGCATAAGTTATACTATTAATGTCACATGAAAGAATTCATCAACCGACACAGCAATTTCTTCAATAATAATACAGGTGCATCCACACACCGCAAATATATTTACCGTGAGCTTTCTACAGCCTCACTTTTCACAACTGTGTCCTACCGTGACATAGGTGAGCATTGCTCACGACATACCAAATACTCTGGCTAAATATATAGCTGACTAAAGGGGAATTGGGAGGGAAACTGAATTACCTACTTCCACCTCACTGTGCGGACTCGCCCTCCAGTGAGAGTTGAATTGTAGCTCCTGGTCCCGGCTCTTGCCTCGTTGTAGGAGAACGCCCCCCCAACCACTCTGATGCGTACTCCAGGAACTCAACCAATGTCCCAAAATAAACGCGTCGTCTCCGTGCCTTGTCCTCTGCAGGTCCGTGCTCCTCCACAACTTCTTGTAGGGTTAGAGTCGGTCTCCTGGCCGTCGACTTCTCCTCTCAACTATGGCTGCCAACCTACTTCTCAGCTGCAGACATCCTGATTTCCAATTAGTTTTCTTTTTCTCACTGGTTCCCGGTGAATCGGCCCAGCCAATACGTCATCACAAAAACGGGTGAACTGTCTCAGACATCACATACGTCACTGCACAGACTCCACTTCTTGCACAGTACCTGTCCCCAGGAGCACTTGTTGCTCAATATTCCGACGATTCCCTCTCTGGTTCAACACATGAACGAAGGAAGACTTCACAGTGTACTTGCAGACTTCGGGTGACACGTAAAATCCACGGGAATGGGAATAACTGTCAAAACTGACAGGACCAACTTTCGCACATCTGACCACCTCGACGTGCCGTCTACGACTGGTTCCCTCACGGTGGATTGGCCCAGCCACTACGTCGGCTCCTAACCGTGTGAACTGTCACAGACGTCACATACGTCACTGCACAGACCACTTCTTGCAACGCACCTGACCCGGGAGCACTTGTTGCTCAATTTTCGTTAATTCCTGGTCCAACACATGAACGAAGAAAGACCTCACAGAGTGCGTGCAGACTACAGGAGATGCGTACATCCACCAGAGCTTGGGTAAACTGTCACACTGACAGGATCCCCGGTCGCACGTCCGATCTCCTTGACGTGCCGTGTTAGACTGGTGGCGCCACAAAGGCGCGATGCCCGGACCCTCCTGCTCGCGTGACGTCATACTTGCCAGGGGCGTTTTTCATTGGCTCCCTGTGCCACGTCACCGTCAGTGACCAATCTGGTGCCACTGACGTCATACAGTTTTGGCGGCAAAACGGAGGGGCCAGCGCCATATTGGCGACCTAAAGGGCCTAAACAACAGGCCAAAACTTCTTTCTTTTGCGAATTTCTCGCAAATGCGTGAACACTCCACGCTGCCACACATCAAATTGTAGCCCATAACGTAGAGAACGCTCGGGTAAAGTGGATATGACTCTTACAGCTGGCGTGGGAGAAATATAAGGGGGGGGGGGGAACACCGTCACACTATGGAGGGAGAAATCGCCAGGAGTAGAATCAAGAGGGAGGAGATCAAAGTATTTGGCCCACAAAGCGGGACCAAACAAGGCTTGATACACATCAGTAAGGGAAGGAATCGAGCGAGTGCGGCCATGGCAAGGACGGCATTGAGAACCCCGAGAGAGAGGGGTTAAATGGCGCAGTAGTCACAACTAGAGACCGAGCCGTGCAAGGGGACGAGGTGGTCACCACTAGGGGCTTGGGGCTCGACCCAACCACAGAGGGAGGGAGGGGAGAAGAGAGGAGTAGTCAGGAGGGTCAAAGGAGGAGCAAGGTCGGGCCCCAATGCAGCAGAGGCTACAAAGCCCGGTCTTCCAACACAGGCCAACTCAGGGGCTTGGTCGCCCACCCCATGAGCCCGAGAAGGTAAAAGAAGAACAGTAATCAACAGAGACGAGAGAAAAGACATTCATTCTCGAATGTGCCCTCACATCCACCAGAGCCACAATTAGAGGCAGGACACTCAACAAGTGTCCTGCCTTGTGATCGACATGTTGGGGATCTTGCCAGGGCCCTCTAGGGGTGCGTCGTGAGTATATGCCCAACAAACGCCACCTTAAGAACCGTCAGTCCATCAAGATCGGGTTCAGTGACGAAAAGAGAGTTGACAATAAAAGTGTCTCCTTGCTCGTGACGTTGGGTACGTTCTACGGGTGCAAGAGTATGCCTCCTCAAACACCCAGGTGTCAAAATAAAAGAAGGCCAAAAGAATGATCAAAACAGGCAAAAGGTCAGCAGGAAATGACAATTAGAAGGGAGAAGATGGGGAGGGAAGGGGTGGAGAAAAACGAAACAAAAGGAAAAGGAAACGTTATCCATCAAAATTGGTGTGGACAGCAGCAGGAGTATAAGGCCACAAAAGGATAGAGGACTGTGCTAAGGAGCATCACACTTCAGCAGCCGCCCACCAAGCCCCCTCACGGCACCAACAACCCAGACAGGAAGAGGAGTATTTCAGATGTAGTAAATCAAATTCAGTCAGTAAGCAAATTTTAGCTCCCGTCCCTGCCTTAACCCCCTCTCATATCTTTGTTAATACCTATTCAATTTCCCTGAAATTTTAAACAGTCATATTTCAAACGTAGTAAATCAAATCAAAGCAGTTAACGAGTTCCAGCTCTGGTCCCCCACCTTAGTTCTCTCTCGTATCTTCGTGAATGACCAATCAATTTTCCTGAAATTTAAACCTGCAATATTTCAGAGAGTAAATAAGATCGTCAGTTACTGAGCTCCCGCTCCTGTCCCCCACCTTACTTAACTGCTACAACTCTGTCAATAACTGATCAATTTCCCAAAGGATTTAAAGTCACTGTATTTCAGACATAGTACAATATATCCAAACAGTGATGACAATGATACCAAATTGAAAAACCTTGGACAAGAATTGAGGTGACAAAGCTGAATAGAGTATACACTTTTCAGAATTACCGTGCGCTCCTGTGAAACGCTGAAACCCACCTGGGGTAGTGTTGGGCTCGCGCACCCAGTGAGCGAAAGCGTTAATGTAAATTACCTAACTTAACTTAATCTACCCAACTAACCTAAACCAACCCAACTTAACTTAACCTATCTTAACTAACCTAACTTAACCAAACCTATCTTAAGTAACCTAACCAAACTTCACATAAATTACCTAACTTAACCTAACCTATCCTAATTAAACTAACCTAACCTATCCTAATTAAACTAACCTAACCTATCCTAATTAAAGTAACCTAACCTAACCTAACCTAACCCAACCTAACTTACCTAACCTAACCCAACCTAACTTACCTAACCTAACCCAACCTAACTTACCTAACCTATCCTAAGATAACTTATCTAATCTTCTCTACCTAATTTAACTTATCTAACAAAACGTACCCAAACTGACTTAACCTACCTCACCCAACCAGACATGACCTAACTTACATAAATATTCCTGCTTGTCTTTTTTGTGTTTCATCAATGTCTCATTCATTTGTTCATTTCAAGGGTTCATTTCTCAAATGGTCATTTATGCATTTCAAGTGCTATTTGTTAAAACTGGGTATTTAAGCATTTTTAAAGGATTTTATATATATCAGCATTCACTCGTTTCAAGGGTTAATTTCTCAAATGTATGTTTAAGCATTTCAAGGGCCATTTCTTAAAGATAGTATTTTATCTTTTAACCACCGTACTGCGTGGAGTTTATTGTGAATTTCCCCCGGTGAGCATGAAATAAAGTGTTCCCAAAAAATTTTTTTTCTTCGTAAAATGATAAATTCCCTTCCCTGAACATGTCTATGTAAAAATAAATACCAAATTCCGCTTACTTTGGCTGTGGGGACGTGGACAAGGTGCGCTGTGACGTCATCAGGGCCTGGTCGCCCGTGGGTGAATCGCCCAGACACGGTCGCGCGGACCATTCAAGCACCGGGTGTTGCCACAATTATATTTTCAATTATTTGTTTTATGTATTTCCAATGCGGTTTTATTTTTTTTATCGTACATGATGCATATTTGTGTCCTTTACAATATGTATACAGTAGAACGTTCATAATGTTCCATGGAACTGTGATACATGTGTCAGTAATGCGTCCACAATAAATGTTTATTATCGCAATATTACTTGTTAAAATTTCACTAAAATTACAATATGTACAGTTTCACACACTATTTACACAGTAACACACTGTATTACACACTCAGTACTTCGGAAGTGAGTAATAATCAACGAAGTAGCCCATGGTGCACAGCGCGACTGTGCTCCCAGTGCACCAGGTACAGATAAAATTTAGCTTCCTGTTTCTTCATTCTGTGTGATTGCAAATAGCACACTCACGTACACCCTTGACTTTAGTACTTGTAGGTTGTATGTAGCCAAGCTTGTAAAGCATAAGGTAGTAATGAAAAGATCGCTTTGTATGGTCCCACACAGGAAGAGATTCAGCTTGCCTCAAGAGTGACCGTCAGTTAGGAAGAGATTCAGGTATTCTTGAAAATATCTATGGAAAACACCACCATGGAAGCCGCTAACACTGTTCATCTATGCTACTTTTATCAGATGCATCATCACTGAACGCACAAAACGATTCATCTACAGTATGTATCATCTAAATAAATTGTAGATAGCATAGGATTGCAAGGGTGATGCTCAGAGCTACAACTTGATAAGCCTGCTGTATCGTCATCATAGGTGCTGTATCACTTGCATCCGACCTTTGTGTTAGGTCCTTATTGCGCCTAGCTTGACCAATATTATGACCCTTATGTTCTTCAAACAATAAGGTTTGAATTTCACCAACAGAGCGTTGTCTTTCAACACCGCCTAGGACAGGTGTATGGGAGCCAGAGGCGCGTGCGCCACCCGTAGTTGCTCATTCAATACTAACCCAGCCAGCAGCCCTAGGGCATTCTGGGAAGTTTTTCAAAGATGACTGCCTCTGACTGGAGGTCCTAAGAGTCCATTTCGTACACATTTAGAATTGATACCGAAAAATCAAAAATAGTTTTCTCGGTTGGCGTAGTTTCCCGCCGACCGAGAATACTCGGTGTGCGCAGTTAAGTGGTAAAGGGATATTTGTTAGGAATGTCAGTTTATGCACTTTGTAATCTTTTTACTTAAAATTCGTCAAGTTGTTCATACGTTGTATTTATTATGTTTGTTATAAGTGTTCTTATTCTTTCCCCCTTTAACCTAACCTCTTGTGATCTTAATGTATTTATTAGGTTTTTAATAATGTTCTTATTCTCCACCCTTTAACCTAATCTTTCAGATGTAGTTCATTGTGTTGGACATATTGAGTTGAATATATTATCCTTAACCTACTTAGATATAGTTTTGTTTCTCATTTATGTATATTTTACCCAACCCCACCTTCCCACTTAACCTTCGCTTCTTTTATTTTGTTTTCATATATAAGTTCATTAATCTTAGTAATATATGTATTAAAGCGTATATGTATTAAATATATGTATAATATATGTAGTAAAGCGTCAGACCTATTAAGACCTGAAATTGAAAAAAGGAAAACAAGAGCGCAAAGGAACGAGAGCATGGGAGGGAGAGCAAGGGAGGGGGAGAGAGGGGTTATCTTCCTTGAGGTTCTTGAGATGATTTCGGGGCTTTTAGTGTCCTCGCGGCCCGGTCCTCGACCAGGCCTCCACCCCCAGGAAGCAGCCCGTGACAGCTGACTAACACCCAGGTACCTATTTTACTGTTAGGTAACAGGGGCATAGGGTGAAAGAAACTCTGCCCATTGTTTCTCGCCAGCGCCTGGGATCGAACCCAGGACCACAGGATCACAAGTCCAGCGTGCTGTCCGCTCGGCCGACCGGCTCCCTGCCGGTCGGTGAACGAAGATGTCTTAGAAATCTTCTCTGATGAACGAACATGACTTAGAGAATAGCTTTGATGACTGACATTAACTTTTGACGGCTCTGAGAAGAACGTTTGATGCCACTGAAAATAACTTTGATGAACGAAGATGTCTTAGAGACTAGCTTTGATGACTGAGATTAACTTTTGATGGTGTGAATAGTATTTTTAGGGTCTTTGTGCTTGCTATTGATGTCTTTGATTGTGTCCTTGATATCTTGAAGTGTGTCTGACTATTTTTTCTTATTCCTCGGAGTATACTGTTAGTTACAAAAGTGTAGAACGATGTTACATTTGACTATTTTTAGTTGAGGAAAGACAAGAAAATATGATGAAAGTGACTATTTTTGTGCTCCACGAAGTATGATGTCAGTTAAGAACAGCGATGAAAGATATCTTTGGCTATTTTTTCTTTCTTGACAAAACAATGGTTGTTAAGTGCTGTAAGAAGTTACATTTGACTATTTTAGCGAAGTGAAAGGTTATTATAGGGAAGAACAATATTGAACGAGGTTAATCCTGACTATTTTCATGTGATTTACGGGTAATTTTAGTTAAAAAATTACTGACGATGGATAAAATTAGTTATGATCAGTGTTGCAAAAGTTTCCGTTGATAATTATTTTAGATAGGAGAAAGGTCATTTTAATTAAGAACAGTGTTGAACGAGGTTAATCCTGACTATTTTTTAGTTGATTGGCGAATGATTTTAGTTAAGGAACGTTAAGAAAACAATGTCTTGGTACATTCGATTTTAAAGAACATGTAAGAGAATACATCGAACACAATGAACATATGACGAACATGACAAAGAACACAGAAAACATGTAAGAAAAGCTAATGAACACAGTGAACATGCTGTGAACATTTTGCAGAACATGGAGAATATGGCAAAGAACACAGTGAACGTGGAAGAGAATGCACAGAACACAGTGAACTTGCGGGGAATACGAACTTACAAGTGATGAACATGAAAACATGATAAAGAATACAGTGAACATACGGGGAAAATGACACTGAAAAATGGAGAAAACTGGTGAAAAATATGAACTGAACATGCTGTGAACATTTGCAGAACATGGAGTGAACACAGCAAACATGGAAGAGAATGCGAAGAACACGGTGAATATAGAGAAAGTATACAAATACAGTAGGATTATTGAAGGTTTGGATAAGATGGGAATGAGGGGGAGTAGCGGGTGAAGGCGAGATGAAAGGGGGGGGGAGTTAAGGGAAGGGGTGGGGTATGGGATGGGAAGGTAAGGGGGAAAGGGAAAGTAATGGGGAAGGTAAGGGAGGGAAAAGGTAAGGTGTAATTTCTGATTGTGTGATTATTGCTTAGTTGAGTAAATAAAGAGTATTGAAGGTAAGGTGCCATCTGACCGTGTGATTTTAATTACTGTGTGAACATTAGCTCGTTAGTGATTATGTACATAGCTGAGTACAAAAAGGCTATTAAAGGACGGGATGTTTACTTTGATAGACTAGAGAGCCTTAATTTGAATTAATTTTGATGAACATTGAACTAAGGTGGAGGACGGGAATTGGTGCTAGTTTAATGTCTTGGTTTATTTTACAGGGGTCTAAAATGTATTGGGGTTTAAATCTCAGGGGAGATTTGGACTGATGATAGTGAATTTACAGGTGCAAACTAAGGCAGGGGACGAGAGCTGAAACTCAGTAACTGCATTGGCCTTATTTACTATGTCTGAAATAGAGCAGTTTTAAATCTCAGGGGATTTGGTCTGATAATAAAGAACTTGTACAAATGAACTAAGGCAGGGCACGAGAGCTAGAGTTCGGTAACACTATTTTTCTTTATTTACTAAGAGGTATGTATGCTTTAAATTTTGGGAAAATTGTTCATTTACTAAGGAACTTGTACAAATGAACTAAGGTGGGGGACAAGAGTTGGAACTTGGTAATTGTTTGGATATATTGAAATATGTCTGAAATACAGTGGCTTTAAAACTTTTGGGAAATTGGTCGGATATTAACAGAGTTGTAACAGTTAAATAAGGTGGGGGACAGGAGCTGGAGCTCAGTAACTGATTTTATTTTATTTACCGTGTCTGAAATATAGCAGATTTAAATTTCAGGAAAATTGATAGGTTATTCACGTAGATACGAGAGAATACTAAGGTGGGGAACCGGAGCTGGAGCTCGTTAACTGCTTTGATTTGATTTACTACGTTTGAAATATGACTGTTTAAAATTTCAGGGAAATTGAATATGTATTACCGATGATATGAGAGAGGGTTAAGGCAGGGACAGGAGCTAGAACTTGCTTACTGACTGAATTTGATTTACTACGTCCGAAATATGACTGCCACAGGGCAGCATCTTGGGACCTCTCGTATTTCTTATATACATCAATGATCTGCCAAATGTTACCAACATTCTGAAGCCTATAATGTTTGCTGATGATACTACCCTCATCTACTCTAACCCCAACCCACATACACTAAATAATGTTGTTAATAATGAACTAAAAAAAGTCCACTTATGGATGTCAACCAACAAACTAAAACTTAACATAGAAAAGACCTACTACATCTTATTTGGAAGCAAATCAACAAATGCAATTCAGCTTCAGATAGACAATGTTAACATTAGTAGTAAAAATGATGGATAGTTTCTTGGCCTATTCCTAGACAAGAGACAACTTCAGCACTCACATACAACATATAATTAAGAGTCTCTAAAACAGTTGGTATACTCTCCAAAATCAGGTATTATGTACCTAACTCTGCTCTCATCTCACTACATTATACTCTAATCTATCCCTATCTTAATTATGGTATCTGTGCATGAGGTTCAACCACTGCAAACCACCTCAGGTCCATCATCACCCGGCAAAAATCTGCTATCATAATAATAACAAATTCTGCTTTCAGACAACACTTAGCCCCCCTTGTTTAACTCTCTAAACATGCTAAACATAATCTCACTCCACACATTCTCTTGTGTCAACTACATTTACAAAACCCTGTTCTTAAATGCAAATCCTGCTCGGAAACGCTCCCTGGACAGATGTAACAGGACCCATTATCACTACACCATAAATAAATATCTCTGATATCCCAGAGTCAAACTTAATCGGTGCAAACACTATGCAAATAAAGGGACCTAGTCTATGGAACTTACTCCCTAATGAATTGAAAAGCTGTCCAACGTTTGCGTCATTCATAAACAAAACTAAAAAGTACCTAATTTCATCTTCATATTTTTCTACCTTGTTGCTTTAAAATTGCGCTGTATCTAGTGCTACCCAATCTCCCTATCTTCATGTACCCAATCCAAACAACTTTACCATTGTGATCATTGCTGTCTTCTTATATGTGCTTTCAATTTGCTGTATGGTGCCTATTAATCTTCGTTTAAATTACCAATCAAGCTGTCAATGCAATCAGAGCTTTAATATACCAATGTGCTTTAATATACCTACTAATCTCTCTTATCTCCTTTTTTTCTTTCTTGCAATGTATCTTATTTTATTAATTCTGCTAGAATTTACCTACTTAAATTATCTGTTAGATTAAGGACCTGCCCGAAATGCTGCACGTACTACTGGCTTTACAAGATTGTAAATACCATGCTATGTATTCTCACAAACCCAATGTACCTTCTTGTATATAAATAAATAAAAAAAATAAATAAATAGACTGAAATTGGGCTAAAATTGGGATATTAGTAGCGAAACTACACTTATAAATGCGGTCTCTAACAAATTTGGTCTTAAAATGGTTTCTGATGAAAATTGGGCTCAACTGGACTCTTAATATTATAATTTCCTCCATAAGAACTCTCTAAGAACGCAGGTGTAAGTAAAACTGAAATATTTTGGTCTCAAAATGGACTGATTAATTTCGGTCCTAAGAGTGGACACTGACGAATTTTGCTCTTACAGTGGAGTCTGTTAAATTTTGGGCTTAAACTGGTCTGACTAATTTTTGTCTTTTTACTGGACTCTGCTCAAAATTGGTCTGAAAATGGACTGATTAATTTTGTCTTTACTGGACTCTGACGACTTTTACTGGTCTCGGACTAATTTGAGTCTAATATAATCTCTGTCTTAAATGGACTCTGAAGAAAGTCGGTCTTCAAATGGTCTCTGAATAATTTTCGGTCTTTTTTACAGGTAAAATAGCTGTAAACTCAAACTTAATGCTAAAACGTTTATTTTCCTTAATAAAAATGTATAAATAGCTGTAAGAAAATATGAACGAATAATGAATGAGCGAGGTAAGGTTGAAACAGGTAGGGGGTGTAAGGTAACAGGTGGAACAAGGGGGTAGGGGGAGGGGCTGACCTGATATTTCGAAAGGGTAGACTCTGCGGCGGCGGCGGCGGCGGCGTCTGGCAAGGGGGGAGGAGGTTGCAAGGTAAGAACAGGTGACGCGGGGAGGGAGAGGTAGGCCGGGTAAGTAACTATGTCTGATGTAGCCTGGTAATGCTAAATTTTAGCTACTTATATAGACATACTCGTTTGTAAGTAACAATTTTTACTTAAACCTACAGTCTAAAATAGAGTTTATTTTCAGAGACAGGAGCGGACTTTGCCCTGACTTTTATATAACAAACTTCTATGACTTCAATGATCTCTGAAATTCTTTTTCTCATAAGAAAAAGAATTTCACAGAGAAATAAGAAAAAGAATTTTCTTTTCTCATCTTTTTCTCACTCAAAATTGGAAATTTATCAGGAATCCGACACTAAATGGGAATGGAAAAATAAGAAAACCTGACAATCTATGAGTGACTGACCAATATCCTGGAACCCCAGACAGTCCAGTGATGATTGACCCACAACAACAAAAATCACTGCTGGAGCGCTCATCCCTACACTCCATACTACAGGGGGTACAATACAACGTACGGGTTCCATACCACAGGGGGGTACCATACCACAGGGGGTACCATACCACAGGGGGTACCATACCACAGGGGGGTACCAACCACAGGGGGGTACCATACCACAGGGGGGTACCATACCACGGGGGTACCATACCTTAGACGTTGATTGAGGATCAAGTGATGGGGAATCCCTCATGGAAGGGATCTTAACACATGTAAATTATAAAGGAGGAAAGGTATACTTAGTCTTCTGGACCTGACATTTACTCAGAATGAGTAAGAAATGGAGAACTGAAAGCATAAAATACCACTACAGGATCCAGCAAATAAATTTTATCTATTCTTGTAAGAACAAGAGTCTTAATTACAATCTTGTACGGCCACCAGCATGCAAAGCGTTTCCGGCAGGTCCTTAATCCTAATATTTTCCCCCGAAATACGACGACCCACCAAATCGTTTAACATTCATGCAGGTACCCATTCACTGCTGGGTGAACAGTGGCTACAGTTAAGGATTGGCGCCAGGTCAATCCTCCCCGGACAGGATACGAACCCAGGCCAAAGAGGTCGCGAAGCACCGGGCGAGTACTTTACCACTGCTCCATGGGGACTGCCTAGAGCCCTAGGTTTTTTCCAGATAACTAAACAGACACGGAGCCAAAGACAGAAGAGGTAATTACATTAGTGGAGTGTATTTCAGGAACAACTTAGGGAAAGATAGTCCAGCAAATTGTTAATCAAATCTAATGGAGTTCAGACAGGCTCAGGATGGGTAAGTTTCCACAGTATAATTCATCAGCAAATTAAATGTATATTTTACGTCGAAGTTAAAAGAGCCGCCTCGGTGAAAATATCCAGAAATATTGTCCCACACGACCAGCGTCAACAAGTCTCCAGGTGACCGTCCNGGGCCAAGCGGGAGCTGCATCCTGAGAAGGAGCAGCAACGACACGTGTACCGAGACGGGTGGGGTGGAAAGTAACAGAGGCATCTATGGAATCTAGAAGGTGTCTATGTAGGGAGAAATCGTCAGGAGGCGCAGAATCAAGAGGGATGAGATCAAAGTATTTGGCCCACGAAGCGGGACCAAACATGGCTTGATACGCATCAGTACAGGAAGGAATTGAGCGAGTGCAGCCGTGTCAAGGACGGCGTTGAGACCCCCAGAGAGAGGGCTTAAAAGGCGCAGTAGTCACAACTAGAGACTGAGCCGTGGTGGGGACGAGGTGGTCACCACTGGGGGCTTGGGGCTCGACCCAACCACAGAGGAGGGAAGAGAGCTGAGGGGAGTAGTCAGGAGGGTCAAAGGAGTAGCAAGATCGGGGCCCAATGCAGCGGGGTCTACAGAACCTGGTCTTCCAACACGGTCCAACTCGGGGCTTGGTCACCCACCCCCACGAGCCTGAGAAGGTATAATAGCAACAGAATTAGACATAAGGACGAATAGAAAAACATTCATTCACTAATGTGCCTCCATACCCACCATGGAGCTACAATTAGAGGAAGGATACCCAACAAAAAGCTATCGCCGATCATGCCGGGGCCCCCCTAGGGGTGCATCGTTGGTATACGCCCCACAAACACCACCTTAAGAACCATCAGTCTGTCGAGATTGGGATCAGCGATGAAAGGAGGATTGACAATAAAGGGTTCCCCTCGCTCTCGACGTTGGGTACTACAGTTCTACAGGGTGCAAGAGTATTCCTCCCCAAGCACCCAGGCGTCAAAATAGAAGTCGAAAAGAATAACCAAAATAAGCAAAAGGGCGGCAGGAAACGACAAGCTGATACGAGAAGACGGGGGAGAAAAACGAAACATGAGGAAAAGGAAAAGCGATCCGGCACAATTGGAGAAGACAGCAGCAGGAGCATAAGGCCACAAAAGGACAGAGGACTGTCCCATGGAGCATCACACTGCTCAGAATGGCCCTGGGCTTCGAGGATATGCCGATATCTTTGTGGCAGTCCTGGAGATTCTGAACACCGGTTGTAACATAGGGTGGGAGGAGATTAGTGCCAACGCTGGCATTCAAACGAGCGTTTTGAGAAACCCGAACAGGGGTCTCGCCCAGGCAGGATAAGGCGGCCAAGTGGGAGGCTGTATCCAGAGGAGCAGCAGCAATGACACGTGTACTGTGTGGGAACCGACCTGTGAGATTTATATATATATTTAATTTATATAGAATTTTTATTTACATTAATTTATATCTTTCGATAGCAATTGGTATGATGTTAAGTGGACTGTATTTCTGCAATAATCTCACAAATCGATCTGTACACATTAGGGGGGGTTTATATTAAATTTATACATATGCAGCCAATCAAACTACAGTATTAACTACATATATTAGTTTATAAAATTGGGGGTGCCTTATCTTATTGTACAGCAGATTTAGTCCACCAGGTATAACTGGGATGTAGACTCCAAATTATCCTCATGTGAGGCTAGCTTCCTACACCCCAAGTAACTGATGTACCAAGATAATTCTTGCTTCCTCTTCTTGTTCCTGTCAAAGGGGATTAGCTGTAAGCCGGAATCCTAATATATGACAGCTATATCAGAGAAAACACTGTATATTAGATAAGGACCAAGGCTTAATTACCGGTGTTGAGTCGATCGTTCGTATTCTAACCGGAATTAATCATATCTACCTAACATTACTGCCCAATAATGACTTAGATAAGATTTCGGAAAGAAACTTCCCTTGTGGTTGTTGACAGCGTGTTGTTGATGGTAGAACACTTTGATCTCCATAACACTTCGTCGAAGAGAAATTATAGTAGCTGAACTCACTCCAACGACTCGGTCTTAACAAACAATGGCTGACCTCTCCTCACCACCACTAACGCCTTGGCTTTTCTTGTCCAATGTCAATAAGTGATAGAAGGGTCACATTTACTTTATTTTGATACTGATAATTAAGTTAATTAAAATAAGATGTTTTTATGATATAAAAAGTCCAAAGACTAATGTATTTAAGAATAATTCCCAACAGAATAGCTGGTGAATTTATAGTACAATGTGGCAATGATCTCCTGTTTTCTATTGACAGAAAATTCCACTACAAGCTACATTTTCTAAGAGTAACTTGTGTATACAACACAGCAGCAATATTATCTGCATATTGCATGTATTATTGTTAAATGGTGTCGGGTTTTCTGACATACCGAGACGGGTGGGGTTGAAGGTAACAGAGGCATCTATTGAATTAAAAAGGTGCCTATTGTCGTGGAATCTGCGTGAGTGCGCGGGGCAAGTAACCGTACACAAGATGTCCTTTCAACGATCGCCAATGTCGGGGTGTCTCTCTCTCTCTACATAGACACCGCTTAGTAGTATCAGCGATGACCGTTACGCACCGTAGCCCTGTGGGTCTTCACTCAATCCTCGCGGCGTCACTGTTCGCCTGGAGAGTATCCCAGTAGACCTCCAACTGACCTTAATAGCTAGAGATGAGTGGGAACACAGTTTGCTCTCTCCCAACTGTGTGCCCGCCCCGACAAGGGCTCTACTACTAAGTGCAAGGTCGCCATCTGGTGTTTCCCGTGTCCAGTAACACGTCATTGGTATCGTGGAATTGTGGTAACAGTGGCAAGAGCACTCTAAATAAATCTGATATTAGGCAGGTATGTATCTCTATCACTCTCACTCTATCAGACTGATAAATAGCAACAAGAATATGGAGGGATACCACAAACGAGAAAGTACTTTATATTTTACTTAAAACTCAAGATATCATATTCATATATCAACAAGCAAACAGCAAGTACATACAGAAGTCTCTCTCTCTCCAGATATATAATTTGGGTACACCTATATGGCAATACTCCCCCTCATGTCAATGTCATAGTCAGCTGGGCGACTCCCCCCTCACCGCGTGATCTCTTACTGCACTTGTTTCTTCGACGCTTGTTTCTTTAAAATCTCAAGAATCACTATATTTGCAAACAACACGATAATTGCTATAATGGCAATAGAACGCAAATGAGTCACTGCACTGATCTTGAGCTCGATCAAACATTTCTATATCAATAAACACAATAATTCACTATCATGGCGTAACACACTGTACTTCATATAATGATAATGAATGCGACAAGATACAATACTGGACTTCTCAGTAATTCCTTTCGAAGGCGAATACTCAATTGATCACTGCACACATGAAAATGTTATTCAACACACAAGCATATATATATATATATATATATATATATATATATATATATATATATATATATATATATGTATATATATATATATATATATATATATATATATATATATATATATATATATATATAATATATATATCAATTCATCAATATCAATAATAGTAAGATAAATACTGGGCACAAAGCCTAACACCAATAACTGGTACACTTTATATATATATATATTCTCTGGCATAAGTTATACTATTAATGTCACATGAAAGAATTCATCAACCGACACAGCAATTTCCTCAATAATAACACAGGTGCGTCCACACACCGCAATATATTTACCGTGAGCTTTCTACAGCCTCACTTTTCACAACTGTGTCCTACCGTGACATAGGTGAGCATTGCTCACGACATACCAAATACTCTGGCTAAATATATAGCTGACTAAAGGGGAATTGGGAGGGAAACTGATTACCTACTTCCACCTCACTGTGCGGACTCGCCCTCCAGTGAGAGTGAATTGTAGCTCCTGGTCCCGGCTCTCGCCTCGTTGTAGGAGAACGCCCCCCCCAACCACTCTGATGCGTACTCCAGGAACTCAACCAACGTCCCAAAATAAACGCGTCATCTCCGTGCCTTGTCCTCTGCAGGTCGTGCTCCTCCACAACTTCTTGTAGGGTTAGAGTCAGTCTCCTGGCCGTCGACTTCTCCTCTCAACTACGGCTGCCAACCTACTTCTCGGCTGCAGACGTCCTGATTCCCAATTAGTTTCTTCTTCCCACTGGTTTCCGGTGAATCGGCCCAGCCAATACGTCATCACAAAAACGGGTGAACTGTCTCAGACATCACATGCGTCACTGCACAGACTCCACTTCTTCTTGCACAGTACCTGTCCCCAGGAGCACTTGTTGCTCAATATTCCGACGATTCCCTCTCTGGTTCAACACATGAACGAAGGAAGACTTCACAGTGTACTTGCAGACTTCGGGTGACACGTAAAATCCACGGGAACGGGAATAACTGTCAAAACTGACAGAACCAACTTTCGCACATCTGACCACCTCGACGTGCCGTCTACGACTGGTTCCCTCACGGTGGATTGGCCCAGCCACTACGTCGGCTCCTAACCGTGTGAACTGTCACAGACGTCACATACGTCACTGCACAGACCACTTCTTGCAACGCACCTGACCCAGGAGCACTTGTTGCTCAATATTCGTCAATTCCTGGTCCAAACATGAAGAAGAAAGACCTCACAGAGTGCGTGCAGACTACAGGAGATGCGTACATCCACCGGAGCTTGGGTAAACTGTCACACTGACAGGATCCCCGGTCGCACGTCCGACCTCCTTGACGTGCCATGTTAGACTGGTGGAGCCACAGAGGCCATAAGAAAGACCTTTTTCAGTGTCAGAGTAGTTAGTAGATAGAATGCCTTGGATGTGATTGGTGGAGGCTGACTCCATACACAGTTTCAATTGTAGATATGATAGAATAGGAATCTGTACACCAGTAGATTGCCGGTTGAGAGGCGAGACCAAAGAGCCAAAGTTCAACCTCCGCAAGCACAACTAGTTGAGTACAACCACAAGGATCGGTCCTGGGTCATACTATTATTTATATATGTAAACATGTTGCTGCAGGAGTTGAGTCTTATCTGTTGATGTTTGCAGATGGTGCAAAATAATGAGCAGAGATGAGACAGATGAGGAATGTAAGATTCTCCAGGATGACTTGAACAGGTTGCCGAGTTCGTCCGAGAAATGGCTGCTTAGAGTTCAATACGAGCAACTGCAGGGTAATAGAAATGAGAACAGGTGCCAGGAGAGCAAAAGGCAAATACGCAAGACGGGAAAATTACCTCCCTATATCGTCTAGAGAGACTGGGAGTGGACATAACACGAAACCCAACTCCAGAAGCTCATATATAATATCGTCAGCCGCATACTCTACTCTGGCAAAAAGTCAGAACATCCTTCAAACTGAATAGAGGCTTTTAGATCACTGTGTACCACCTATGTGAGGCCAGTCTAAGTGTATGCCGCCCTGTTGTGGAGCTCCCATCTAAAACAAACACATTAGATAACTTAAAAAGGTGCAGACGGTTGCAACGAGACCCGTCCCAGAGCTGCGAGGTATGAGGTACGAGGAGAGACTAAATTGAATAAACCTGACGACGTTAGAAAGGAGGAGGAAGAGGGGGATTATGATAGACGTATCAAATCTTAGGAGGCTTATCATGGGGGAAACAGAGGAAAAGTTTAGTGAATACTAGTAGAACAAGGGGACACAGATGGAAGCTTGAGACTCGATGTATCATATAGATGTAAGAATCATTACCTTTAGTGTAAGAGTAGTGAGTAACGTAATAAGACCTAAAGGCGCAGATTGTAGAAGCAAACTTCATGCATGAGTTTAAAATAGGTATGATAGGGAGATAGGTCAGGAGGCATTGCATTAAGCAACCAACGGCTAGAATGTAACAGTAGGACTGTTAATACAGAAAGTCCATAAAATCTAGCATGAAATATTGAGAGAGTTGGTAGTGACCTGAATGGTAGCCTGGATCATTTCAAGAGATTAGAGTGTAGAAAACGGTGGCGCCAACCGCCTCCTGTGTCAAGTCATCGAACTAGGAGAATTATGAATGTTTTGCAGAATTAGTAGGAATTATCAATGGGGTTAAGTTCTTATGTTAAATTAAAGTCAAATGAGATTAAAGAATAAGTCTTGTATATTAGCAAAGAAGCATTTAACTTAAGTAAGATCTGAAATAGGTAAAAACATATTTCATCACTGGAAAATAAGTACTTATCTTCTTGTTTGTTAAACCATGTAAATTAGTGAAATACAAGTGCTACTGAATATTGCAATTAGCCTGACTCGAGTGTCTATATAATTCGTATTTGTTTTGGAAATTATAAGTCCCTTCAGC
>WNGS01161639.1:64378-74766 GCA_020271785.1 Procambarus virginalis | reverse complement strand
CCCACCCAGACATATGCCTATCAATGTATAATTATGATACGGGGTGACCCGCACGAGTGTGGGAAGTGGCCGAAGCGTTAGCCGTGATTTCAGCAGCGATGACACTGTTGTGATGCAGCGCTTTGAAAGTTTATACTTATTTCACTGTCCTGACATTATTTCTGGAGCTACGTATTTCATTTTTATAGCAATGTGTTCGCAATAGAAAGTTCTATAAGAACATGGGTAGAATTGGTCAACAGAGCGTCAAATAAATTTGCGGCGAATAAAATCTTACGCGTGTTTGTACCCGTGAACGTAAAAAGTTTTTACTTTGTTCATGTTTTTCAAGTTTATACTCGTTTCACACCGTTTTTTTTTTTGTATAGTGTTCGGAATAAAATTCCCTACACAGACATATGCCTATCAAGTACAATTCTTGGGAATTCACAGCTGTAGAGACGGCCAAACACACACAACCGGAACCCGCTCTGGATACTCCAACTCACACCCGCAACACCCACAAAAAAAGTTTCTGGTGTTTCGTGTATACTTACTTTAGTTTTCGTGCTACAGTTGTCATTTAGGTATCAAAATATTCCTAAGAAAATCGACTACAATACTACAACAACCTAGGACAATTATGTGTACTTACCAAAGGAAAGACGATTGTAGAAAAATAAGTTGAGCATTTTCTCTCCACTCCACCTCCTTCAGGTACCGATTCCTGAAGTTGCTCAACAGATGTTCGTAGGTGGAGTGAAGCTGGTGCGGGTGGTTACTTCTTGTCCACCCAATACACCCTTTTCCTGTGATAACTGGTGTAACACGGTATGACACAAAGTGGAACATCGCATGTCTTGCATGCTATACCAGTTTCCTTCCTAATACCCGACTTTGAACACACTTGACACCTGCGACGTTTGGGAGTTTTACAAGTTCATGCTTCAATTTGTAGTTCAGGCGAGTCTCTGATAAAACAACACGTCCCTGTTGTCTCTGTGTTGGTTGTACACTACAGTCTGAATCGTCGCTCTCACCATTGTCTTCAAACAACAGTGTAGCAGATGAAATATCTTCATCAGATTCATGGTCGGCTTCAGCACGAGGTGTAGACGTGAAGAGAGGGCGCCTCACACCCGACGGGCCAGGTGTTGACGGGTTAGCAGCAGGATACACAGGACCAGTGTCATCATTTATGTCTGGAGCATGAACTAAATGAGGAGATGGTGTTGTTGTTGCAGGCCACTCTTCCTTGTCAAATTTCAATAAAGCCCAAATAGCAACCTCATGAAACTGGAGCAGAGTTAGTTTCTTTCGGTCATCTGTGTTGGCCTTGTACAATGCATAAGCGTTTTGCAAAGCCATTTGCAGGAAATAAAAGGTTATTTTCTTTGTCCACTTGTGACATTTCCTGGCGAAATGGTAATACTTTACCATTTGATCAAAGTGGTCAACACCCTTCATGAACTTATTGTAGTCAATAATTGCCTTTGGTTTGTTCACCACAACCTGCTGTAGTCCTGTTGTTCCATCTGGCCTACGAACTCGTTTGCGTTTTTGAACTCTATTTGTGTCTGCATTGTGGAGGTTGGTAATCATAGAGACAACTCGCTTGTCTTTCCACAGCAGAATGAAGGTGTTGTCCTTGCGGCGGTAGACTGTGGTATCCACATCAATCTTAGTCTTCGCTATATGTTGCAGGTCTTTTGGGGCGCCACATATCATCGATCATCGAACAATGGTGGAATATTGTCCTCAAGCCACACAACACTGGCCCCAGGCTGGCGAGTACGTATTGGACGTGTACGCTTGCGAGGAGGCTGGGGTGCCTCATCTACCTCACTCGGTTCATCCTCACCTGATAATTCATAGCTTGAATCACTCCCACTATCAACAAATGGGGTTATTTTCAAACCACGAGTAGGAGGTCGTTTCCTTAGCTGGATTTTAGGCATGCACGCACCACGTGTGCGCCTTGTGGTGAGAGGCGGCGGTGCTGGTGCCCCCTCCTCCTACTCCTCCTCTGTTAGGCCTTCAGAGTCCTCCTCCGTCGATTCAGCCCCATGGGCTCCAGGCCCCCCAAATTCACATTCTTCTTCTAAATCCTCACCTTCTGCCTCACTTCCATCCAAATCCACTTGATCAAAGGCATCCAAGAGATTGGGAATCTTGGTGGGAGTGAGCCTCAATCCAGAGAACCTCCTATAGATGTCGGTAATCTTGTCTTTTCCAGATGAATCAGAGGCTCCTGTAGCCGAAACACCACTTGGGCCTGGTGCTGGATCCATTATTGATGAATGTAGTTGGTTACAAACACACAGAAACGGGTAAAAATCCTTGAAACCATGCGAGTTTGGCGCGCAAGGGGAGAGAGATGCGATCGCTCCACGTGACAACAAAATGGGCCTGTCACGTGACCCAGTAGGCCGACGTGACATTCGGCCTACCCGAAAGAACGGGAATTTCATGGCGCACAGTTTGAAACAAACCCCAAGTAAATCGGATTTAAGCTGGATTTTTTACAATTATTTTAATACGGACCGTAAATGTACGACGCGACCGCACAACCGATAGAAATATAGCCGTCGTATATGTACGGGGTGGGCGCGCGAAAGTGTTAATACTATAATCATAACTAATTACCGTGTGTAGTAATCTAGACTAACCACATTTTATTATCTGTGGCTACCGGCAGTGTACCACATAAGTTAGCCCAACTTCACACCAATTTTTTTCTGTTTATACCTCATGTATAAAGTAGCACTAGTGGGACACCGTCAATTACCCACAACACTCAGACCTATACCTCACACTGAGCTAAGAATCTTCGGGTCACCAGGAGCAACAGCTCATAAATTACATCAATTTACAGCTAGACCATTCAGACAAAACCTGGCAAGAGATGGTATACACCTGTCAGATGAGTCTAGGTCACATGTAGTTGACAAATTGATCAACACATTCAACCACCATAAAAGGTTGTGGCTAGAAAGCCAAAATTAACTGTATATAATTATATTTACACCTGTGCGTGCAAGTGCACATTTTTATATATTATAAACACCCCCCCCCCAAAAAAAAAAACACAGCACACCTATATATTCACATTAATGTGCCATTAATTAATTTATGCCAACCCTTATTAGGTAGGAATTTAGGCTGTGATTGTGCCGAGTTTTGCACAAATGCAGACTAAATAATTTAATAGTTTCTTTAGTAGAAATCATTTCGACTAGTTTTGAACTAGTCAGTAGTGCATACATTATTCCTTATTGTGCTGACCCGACCACAGGGTGGGATTGAATTACTATTATTTACTCCTGTGCTGATCTGCCCAGGGTGGGATACATACCTTATATTAACTCTGATTAGAGTATATACATATTCATTATTTTGTGTATTCATTATTTGTGTACATAAATTTTGAGTGCTGCTGAATGATCACTATTACATCTAATGGTGATAAGGAAGAGCTAGCCAGAAGAAAATCTAATGGTGACATTCAAGCACTGCTCAAAATTCTTAGCTACTTATTGTACAGTTAGGTACATTTAACCTCGAATGAGGAAGAGTGCAATTTAGCCAGAATAATTTAGACTATATTTAATTTACTTGTTAACTAATGAGCAAGTACCCAAGCTACATTAGCAATACTTATTCAAGTCTTGTGAAACTTGGACTTAAAGCCACCATGGCTACTCCTGAACAGTTAAGGAGAACCTATATTGGCCTTAAAGGTCATTTAACCAGACATTAATAAGTTTGAAACTTTATCTAAAGCAACTCCCATTGATTACCATCAATTAGAAACATCATTGAGAGTAGCTGATCTCAAATTTGATCAAGTCAGATCTACAATCAGGTCTTATCTTGACATACTGAATGCAGTTGAAACTGATCCTGATGAAATAGATCAAATTCTAGCAGAAACTTCTCAGTATGAAGATAAGACTCAAGATAAACTTAATGTACTATGAAACATAGTAAGTCAACATAAATTCAATGCAAATAATCCTGTGTTTTAATCCAGTATACAATTACCTGAGGTTTGTCTACCTACTTTAGACTTACCTACATTTGCAGGGTTGGATGAAGAAAATTGGGACACATTTTGAACTTCCTTTGAAGTTTATATACATAGAAAATCTTCTCTTGATAAGGTTTCTAAATTCTCTTACCTGATTAGTCTTCTCAAAGGGAAGGCTAAAAAGGTCATAAATAACCTAGCTCTCACTGAGAGTAATTATGAGGAAGCTATAAAGCTACTAAAGTTGAACTATTGCAACAAGGAGTTCAGTATAGCTAACATGTATTATCAGTTACTGGATCTGAATGCACCAAGTAACCAACCAGACTCACTTCAAACCTTTAGGCTAGAAGTAGAGTCTCTAGTGAAGGCCTTAGGTACTAAAGTTGATGTACCAGCCTCCGAATGGTCAATTAAGTTACTTTTACAGAGGGAATTACCTCGAAACATTTCAGCAGAAATCTGCTCACACTATAAAACCGAGTTTCTCACTCTCGAGCAAATATTTGAGGTACTAAGAATAACGGTTAACGGGTTGAAAACTCATGATAAGATTAAACCTGAGCCTAAGCAACTTGACAATGACTATTCAGTCAAACCAAAATCGACTTTGAACAAGTCTAATAAATTCAAACCTAAGACTGCTCTATCCACTAGAAAAGGGAGTGATAGCATAGGTATTTATTCAGTATCTCCCTCTGAAGCTGCAGCTGATGTGTCTACTAAGACAAACTCAGCAAGAGGGAAAAAGTGTCCGTTATGTGAACAAGAACATATCACCTATAAGTGCAATGTTTATCCTAACTTTAATACCAGGATTAAACGACTACAAGAATTACACAGATGCACCAAGTGCATGGGTTCTCATGATCCCAGTAAATGTGTAGTACGTCTGTGGTTGTGCAGTAGATGCAACAAAAGTGTGCATCATTATGCCTTATGTAGAAAACTTCATCACAATCTGTGACACCTAGGGAGAATTCTATGAATCCTACTACAGTACAATATTGCAAGGTACACCAAGAAATCAATGTACTTGCTACTGAGTCAGGCAATAATACTGCTCTGCCTACAGCTCAACTTAAACTAATTAATAGGAAGTCTAGAGTTAACACTAGAGGTCTCTTTGATGAAGGATCACAGAAAACTTTCATTACACAACAATTAGTCGATCAGTTAAAATTAAAACCTGCCAAATGTGTGAAATTGAATATCTCTAGGTTCTTGACTAATAGTGGACCTCGTGAATACCAAGTAGTCAAGGTGTTAGTAAGACTTGGATCTTCCACTAATTCCATACAAGCGGTAGTAGTAGATAAACTTCCTTCAGACTTGCAGGTCACAGTACTAGCTCGCACTGCGAGATATCTCAGACGTAACTGCATGATCACAAAATAAATTCTGACTGCCGCACAGACGTTGGTATCCTAATAGGTGCTGACTATTATTACAGATTTATAACAGGATGCACCAGACAACTCGGAATGAATTTGTTGTCATCTGCTGGAGGCAAAATGCTAACTGGACCGCTGCTTTTCCAGCAAAAATCTGTATCAACCAACAAACAAACTAACAATTCAATAGTGGTGTGACTAGGCTTGGAACAGTCACCCCTACTTTTCAGAAAAATCTGAAGATAATGAGTCTGATCCACCTATATTTCGTCTGTGGGATTTAGACACTTTAGGTATTGTCCCTGAACAACCAAGCCCTGATGATACGTGGACATACCAGCAATATCTGGACACAGTTGTCTATAAAGGCAAACAATACTGGGTGAGACTGGTATGGAAGTTGAATCATCCACAACTTCCAGTTAATTATTTCATGGCAGCCTCCCAATTACAGTCTCAATTAATATGGCTGAAGAAACAGCCAGATAAATTGAACATGTATCATCAATTAATTCAACAACAACTCAATAGTAAATTTATTGAAGTTGTTGATAATGACGACCGAAAAACAGGTCACTATATACTCCATCACGTTGTAGTGAAAGATTCAGTGACGACACCAATACGTATCGTTTTCAACTGTAGTGCCGAAGTGAAGGCAAGCAGCGTGTCCTTCAATGAATGTCTCCAAACGGGACCTAGCCTGACACAAAGGCTACACGACGTATTGCTACGATTCCGTACTGGTATTTTCGCTTATACTGCTGATATCTGTAAAGCTTTCCTTAGAGTAGGCTTACAAAAGGAGGATCGTAATTACACCAAATTTCTCTGGATTAAGGACCCACTGGATCCTGACAGTGATGTCGTAACCTACAGGTTTGCCTCTGTGCTATTGGCGCGACATCTTCACCGTTTCTACTTCAAGCAACATTGGATACACATTTGAAAAAGTCAGACAGCCCTTATAAAACGGAGATTAGCGACAACTTGTATGTATACAATTTCCAGGGAACCATTAATGACAAATCCAAATTGGTAGAAATCTACCATGAGGCTAACGGTGAGTTGCTAGGAGTCAATATGCCACTACAATCATGGGCCTCAAACAAATCCTTAAACCAGATAATCGAGAAAGAATTTCCTGGTTATCGGGTACCTAATCAATTAAAAGTTCTGGACGTGGAACGGAACACAGTTACCGACGAGATGAATGTCAAGTCAGTACAAACCAATAATTCAACCCTTTTCATGAGAAAATTACTCTCGTATGTCAGTCAACCATTTGACCCTTTGGGCTTACTTAGTCCTATTTTAATAAGGGGCAAACTCCTCATGCAGGAATGCTGGCAGAAAGATATGGGATGGGATGATCCGTTGCCAATTGAGCTGCAGGATAAATTGCAAATACAACGGATTTCAGTCAATTAGGTGTTTTGAAATTTCCTCGTAATGCTTCAGGACAAAACTTACCCACTAATTTGCACGTCTTTTGCGATGCCTCTGGCAAAGCGTATGGCGCTGCAGCCTACTTAGTCAATAATGTACAGTCAATTTTACTCACATCTAAAGCAAGAGTTGCTCGAATCAAGAAGAGATCTTTACTTCAAATGGAATTGACTGCATTGCTGGTGGGAGTAAGAGTGGCTCATTGCCTGACCAAGACACTCAACAATATTCACTTTGGTGATATCGTAGTGTGGTCAGACAATGAGGCAGTCTTATAATGGGTAAGAAATAATAACAATAAAACTCCCTACGCTAGCAATCATGTTAGGGAAATCCATGAAGTATCTGCAGGATACAAATTCAGACATGTCCCCACCAAGGACAATCCAGCAGATTACCTATCAAGAGGTTTATCATTAAAGCAGCTGATCAAGTCTTCAATGTGGATTAACCCTTACACTGCTGAGGGGTCCTGGGGACATTTACACCCCTATGCGCAAGAAAAAAAAAATAAAAATTTTTTCTTCATCTTCTAAACATGTTAATTTGTGCCCCCTGAGCATGGGAAAAATAATAAAAAAATTCTATTGTACATACCAATGACACAATTGAGCCGACAAGTTGGCTGATGACGTCACAGAACGTGAGCGCTCAAAGGTGCTGTGTCAGGCAGCCGTCACTCACGGCCGCTAACGCGGCCCAAGTTGCTGCAAATTTATTTTCGCAGAATTATTTACAGTATTCTTGGGTCATTTTACACAATTTTTTTCGCTAGTAATGTTCCAATTATTACCACTAGACGTTGTATTATAATAAAAATGGTATAAACTCACTAGGTGCTCACATATTAGTGTCACAAGTATGCCCACCAAAATGGTATAATTTACAGGAAATATTCAATGTATTTATTTTTTTTTTCAATATAAACACAAAAATTAACTTGATATGTACATTTACCAAAGAATTACACCTTTAGTAGTCCTGGAGACTGTGATACTGTGCAAAACAGTCAATATGGCACAGAGGGACGGCACACGCTTCGCACCATGTCAACACCAATTTACGTTTCTGTGGCCTCAATTTGGTACTGGAACACACAACACACCGACGCTGGCCTGCTGCACGAGCTCCAGTTGGTGGTAATTTCTTGATTTGGTGTATCAGAAAGGCCTCCCTGTAAGCGAGCCTGGGTGCAGGAGCATGGTTCAATATTGGGTCTCGAATGGGTCTTTGTATGCCAGGGGTGTCCTCGCCAAATTTACCTAGTAACTGTTTCACAACTTGAAAACTAAACGAACGGAAATATAGTTTTCTACCTGTTTTCACAAGAAACATGTAACTGTTCAGCATTGTTACGTCAATAAGGTGGAAAATCATTTTCTTTGTCCACTTCACTGTTTTCCGTACACACTCTACAGCACCCACCATCATGTCACATTTATCAACGAAACGCATGTTGATGTTGTATTCCATCACACAATCTGGCTTATATATTATTTGCTTTGTTTTTCTGTTCACCTTGCCACTGTCCACCATTGTACCAGGATGAATGGTGGTCAAAATGTTCACTTCACGTCTGTCTTTCCACCGCACTGAAAGCATTACACCACTTTTTCTTACCTCGCAATCACCTACTTGCATAGCAGTGTCAAACACAGGCATTTCCTTTTGTTTTGGCATTACTGTTCCACACACTCCAGTCTTATTATCAAGCAAGAATTTCATTAGCAAGGGACTGGTATAATAGTTATCTGTGTACAATATGTGGCCTTTGTTCAGATATGGTGCAAGCAGTGCCTTCACCACACTACCTGAGAAGCCATGTTCGTCATAAACAGGAATGTCTACATTTGTGGCTGAATAAAGTATCATGTGTAACACCATTCCTGATTCACAGTCACAGAGCACAAAGAATTTCAGTCCAAATCGGTGATGTTTTGAGGGAATATACTGCTTGAAGGCAGCACGTCCTTTGAAAAGCACAAGGGATTCATCAATAACCAGCTTCTGAGCTGGTACGTAGTAATCTCGGAACTTTCCAATCAGGTCATTTAGCACATGCCTCACCCTCAAAAGCCTATCATCCTATCTCACGTCTGCATTATTTGCAAAATGAATGCACCGTAGGATCAACAGAAATCTGTCTCGGGACATATATTTCCCGAACAATGATGTTGGAACAGCGTTGTCTTTGCTCCAATAATCTAAAATTACGTATTTCACACAATGTTTCATCAACATGCAAATTGCAAAAAACACATACAGTTCACCAACAGTTGTCTCTTTCCTACACGGTAGTCGTGAAAATTCTGATACTTCCTCACCTTCAATGAGATCGGCCGCAAGTCTGTTCGTTTCGTGAACAATGTGTTCTATGAGCGGCTCATCGAAATATGCAGTAAAGAAGTCCATTTCACACAATTCGTCACCAGTATCAGGGAAAAGATCTGTAATTCCCACATCTCTGTTGTCAAAGTCGGGAATTTGTGGAACAAAATCTTCCCCATCACTCCACACAAACAAACCTGCTGCCTTCCGAGAGCCATTAACTGCACCACGGCGAGGAATCCAGGGACCAGGAGCTGAAGCAGGCATTGCAACAGTAGGGGCAGGAAGAGTAGATGAGGAAAAAGATTTGGATCATGAGGGAATTTGTTCCTCATTGTCGCCATATTGTTCCATGCGGCGGCGCTTGGCTGGGCGGGCAGCTGA
The DNA here is from genome assembly GCA_020271785.1 of Procambarus virginalis. Lineage (NCBI taxonomy): Eukaryota > Metazoa > Arthropoda > Malacostraca > Decapoda > Cambaridae > Procambarus > Procambarus virginalis. Next base: position 65,202 of record WNGS01161639.1, on the reverse strand, counting down.
TGCGGCGAAACTTGTACTGGCACTAGCAGCCGGGGTAAAACTATTCTCCGATTCTTCATCGCTAAAACCTGAGAAAGATTCACCTGTTTCAGACTCGTCGATAATATCATAAACGTGAAATGGAACAGATGAACGTCGTGCTTGGGCACGAGGTGGTGTTGAGTAGTAGCGGGTAACTCGTGTGGCATCCTCACCCTCGTGGCACCAACATGTTCACCCTCACTATCCGTTGTTTCTATTTCTTCAGGCTGGGTATAATCTTCATCTATATCCGAGTCGTCAATATCAGATTCGTCAACGTCCTTGAACAATTCATTTGCAATTTCGTCTTCGGCCAAAGACTGTGCGGCGCGGTGCGCTGAGCAAGGTCGCACGCTGGTCGTGATGCGCTCACCATAGTGTCTGGCCACTAACTAAGGCCTGTGAAACAGAGGAGGCCTGCTCTAGATTTTTTTTCAAATGACGTCTGTTTACAATCGCCCCTGGCTATGGTATGGGTGACCCCTTTACACTGCGGGACGATTGAATCGTGCCTGGTACCCTTTGGCGTATATATACGCCATGCGCACGGTGGGACATGTTACTCATGGCGTATATATATGCCATGCGCAGTTTAAGGGTTAATGAACTAGCGACGAACCACAAGGTTCCTAGATATTTATATGATCTTCTAGAAATAACCCCCCATGTTGATATTTTAAGCTTTAACTTTAATCAATTAATAATACAGTCTATTCATTGTCTTTAAGTGATTGTTAAATCAATTACCATACATAGGAACTGGTTCTATAGTGTCAATTTTATAATCACCTTTATTTGTTTTC
>WNGS01161639.1:22145-52945 GCA_020271785.1 Procambarus virginalis | reverse complement strand
AAAACTGGCCTGTAGTTCAGTGCCTCTTGCCTGTCACCCTTCTTGTATATTGGGACCACGTTAGCTGTGTTCCAACTTTCTGGTAAGTCTCCTGTTTCCAGTGACCTGTTATACACCATAGAGAGTGGCACACTTAGTGCTTCTGCACCTTCCTTTAGTATCCATGGTGAGATTCTGTCAGGCCCAACAGCCTTTGTCACATCCAGCTCCAGCAGACACCTTTTGACCTCATCACTGGTGAGGTCAAATTCCTCCAAGGTTGCTTGGTTTGCCGCCTCCTCATTTAGTGCAGGGGCTTCTCCTTGTTCTATTGTGAAGACCTCCTGGAATCTCTTGTTGAGTTCTTCACACACCTCCTTGTCATTCTCTGTGTATCTGTTCTCCCCTTTTGCAGTTTCATCACTTGTTCCTTCACTGCTGTTTTCCTCCTGATGTGGCTGTGGAGCAGCTTTGGTTGGGTCTTGGCTTTACTCGCGATGTCATTTTCAAACTGTCTCTCTGCTTCCCTCCTCACTCTGAGGTACTCATTTCTGGCCCTCTGGTATCTCTCCCTGCTCTCTGGTGTTCTGTTATTTCTGTAGTTTCTCCATGTTCTTTTACTCAGTTGCTTCGCTACCTTGCATTCCTGGTTGAACCATGGGTTTTTCTGTTGTTTTTCGTTTTTCTCCTTTTGGACGGGATAAACCTGTCTGCAGCTTCCTGGCACTTCTGGGTGACAAAATCCATCATGACCTGCACATTCTTGTCTCTAAGTTCTGTTTCCCATGGTATTCCCCTGAGGAAGTTCCTCATCTCGTCATATTTTCCTCTTCGGTAATTTAGTCTTTTTCCCTCCGATCCCATCCTTGGATAGGTTATCCCTACCTCCACCAAGTACTCAAAGTCAGTACACTGTGGTCACTCATTCCTATGGGGGCTTCAACTTTGACTTCCCTTATTTCTGACTCATTCAGGGTGAATATCAAGTCGAGTCTAGCTGGTTCATCATTGCCTCTCACTCTTGTGGGTTCCTTGACATGCTGGCTCAGAAAGTTCCTTGTTGCCACTTCCAAGAGTTTAGCTCTCCACGTATCTGCACCACCATGTGGGTCCCCATTCTCCCAGTCTATCTTTCCATGGTTGAAATCGCCCATGATTAAGAGTCTTGAGCCATTCCTGCAGGCAACTGAAGCTGCTCTCTCTATTATTTAATGGTTGCCATGTTGTTCCTATCAAACTCCTGTCTAGGTCTTCTGTCATTTAGGGGAGGGTTGTAAATGACTGCCACTATTATCTTAGGTCCACCCATTGTTATAGTTCCTGTTATGTAATCTCTGAATCCGTCACAGCCCGGAATTTCCATCTCATCAAAACTCCAGTCCTTCCTTATCAGCAGGGCCACTCCTCCACCTCCTCTCCCTTCCCTCTCTTTCCTTACTATAGTAGTCCTTTGGAAACACAGCATCTGTTATGACTCCTGACAATTTTGTTTCCGTTTCTCCTATTACATCAGGGTTTTCTTCTTGCGCCCTTTCTGCCAGTTCACTTGCTTTATTGGTAATCCCATCAATGTTTGAGTACATTACCTTGAAGCTCACTTTCTTATATCCAATTTCACCTCACTCCCCACAAGTGTAGGAATTGTTCCATGGTCATTGCTACTTGGATAGCTCATCCTCCTGTGAGGTAGTTGCCAGGGGTTCAGGGGGTGTAGTGGGGATGGAGGGCTTAGGTCTTCCTCAGGCTTGCTTGGGGCAGGAAGAAGTCCTGGGGTGAGGGGCAGGGGATTGCTTGGGGAAAGGCACGCCCTCCTGCAGTGTAGATGACAGGGGTTTGGGGGAAGTGAGTGGAGGGATAGAGGGCTTTGGTCTTGCTCAGGCCTGCTTGGGGCAGAGAAGACCAGGGGCTGGAAAGCAGGGATACTTTGGGGTAAGGGGAGGGGGAGGATTTGGGTTTCATGATGGGCGTTGTGCAGGGGCAAGGAATAGTTTTGTGCTGGGGATGGGGGGGGTGCCCTATTGGGTGGTGGCTGGGGTTGCATTCCCCCCTGGGGTTCCCACTCCCCTCTGGGATTGCTGTTGGAGGCTGACGTTCCCTGGCTCCCTTCCCTCTCCTTGCGCCTTTTCCTTGCATCTGCTGCCCTTACTATCTCGTCTCTGGTCATGTCCCTCTGATCATATACATCTTTGTAGTTCCTTGCATACCTCAATTTGCTCTTCTTTACTAGGATGTCCTCTTTTGCTGCCTCGCTCGAAATACTACCTTGACCAATCTCTTTTGTCTCTGTTGTTCTGGCCAATCCAGAAACTGTTTTATGTCTCGTTCAGCCCCTTCCATTCCTATCTCCCTTAACATCCCTGCCACTGCAGCTTTGTCTTTAGTCCTCGATTCTCCCTTGTGGAGCCCTCTTGTTCCTTCACACCTACCACTACTACAGCTCTTTTCCTTTCCATTAGCTGGCTTGTGCATCTAGCTGCCTCCTGTGAGGTTACTGCTTTCATTACAACTTCCTTGACTGTGGACATTGCTCCTGGGCTCTTCAGCATTTCATCAAAGGTTGGGCCAATTATAGAGGTCCCTACCATTGCTACATCTCCTGGTACCTGGGGGTTGGTCCCTGACCAGAGTCTGATGAGGGCCTGTTTTTAGTTTTTTCTCCTCTTGCGCTGCACTTAGTTCTATCTGCAACTTACATATAGTTTCCCTCAGAACCTTCAATTTCCCACTGACTTCCTTCTATGCCTTAGCAATCATCCCATGTATGACTCGTCCAGTCCCTCTCCTCCAGCTTCATTCTGTGTCTTACCATCCCGCTTGCCTGTGTGTGTGTGTGGTGTGTGTGTTGTGTGGGTGTGTTGTGTGTGGGTGTGTGTGTGTGTGCGTGTGTGTTTGTGTGTGCGCGTGCGGTGTGCGCGCGTGTGTGCGCGTGCGTGTGTGCGTGCGTGTGTGCGCGTGCGTGTGTGTTTATTGGGGGTGGCACGGTGGGGGGAGGGGTTTGACTGGTGGAGGGATGGAGGGAGAAGGGGAGAGGAGAGAGGTAGTGAAAGGGAGAAGGGCAGTGAAAGGGAGTAAGGGAGAGCGAGGGAGAGAGGGAGAGGAGAACGAGAAAGAGAAGAAATAGGCAGAGCGGTGAGAGAGGAAGGAGGGCAATCAGGTGGGTAGGGATAGAAGGTCAGTCCCGGAGAGTGAGGATGGAAGTCAGTCTCAGGAGTGAGGGGTGAGGTTGGCGGTAAGCTGGTTTGTGTGTGTGTGTGTGTGGTGTGTGTGTATGTGTTTACATTGGCGTGTTATGGTGAGAGGGGGGGGGGTGGTGGGGGCTAGTGCGTGGTGGTGTAATGTAACGCACAGGTGTGAGAAACTAGTACCAAGCTGAGGCTCTTGAGCTATTTTCGCATATTTAAACATAAGTTCAAAGCTAATTATTATATCAAAAACACTGTACACCTTGTATGACTGACTTTGAGAGCCACTCACCTCTAAGTAAGCATCCCACAGCACAATTAGGTGATTTATGAAGCAATGTCCACCATAATTGTTGACGTCCCCGCCAGAGCTCCTCCCACGTGGTGGTCCAAATTGTTCCCTTCTCACCCCTCTGGTGCCACCGCATTGCCACAAACTCGTTCTTTTTTAATTTTTTTTCTTATCCAACATTATAAGAATCACTGTGTTGCGTTATCACTGCGTTGCTGTATCCATCATCTGACCAAAAACTATGTTTTGGGCTCACTGGTACGTAATATCCTGAGAATACTGAAGTAATTCACAGACTGCCATCCAACACTTATGCCTTCCTCTGGCCGTCTCTACACACACACACACACTCTGTGTGTGTGTGTGGGTGTGTGATGTGTTTGAGATAGGGATGTGAGTGTGTGTACATGATTTCATGTGGGGGAATGTGTGTGTGTCTGTACTCACTGTTGGGTATCTGGGGCTTTACTCACATATTGATTAATTAATAATGATAATTATCATAAATCGAAGGACCACCCACTTTTGAGAAAAGAGGGAAAACAAATAAAGGTGATTATAAAATTGACACTATTGAACCAGTGCCTATGTATGGTAATTGATTTAACAATCACTTAAGACAATGAATAGACAGTATTATTAATTGATTAAAGTTAAAGCCTAAAATATCAACATTGGGGGTATTTCTAGAAGATCATATAATATCTAGGAACCAGTGTGGTCGTCGCTAGTTCATTAATCCACATTGAAGACTTGATCAGCTGCTTTAATGATAAACCTCTTGATAGGTAATCTGCTGGATTGTCCTTGGTGGGGACATGTCTGAATTTGTATCCTGCAGATGCTTCATGGATTTCCCTAACATGATTGCTAAGGTAGGGAGTTTTATTGTTATTATTTCTTACCCATTGTAAGACTGCCTCATTGTCTGACCACACTACGATATCACCAAAGTGAATATGTTGAGTGTCTTGGTCAGGCAATGAGCCACTCTTACTCCCACCAGCAATGCAGTCAATTACATTTGAAGTACAGATCTCTTCTTGATTCGAGCAACTCTTGCTTTAGATGTGAGTAAAATTGACTGTACATTATTGACTAAGTAGGCTGCAGCGCCATACTCTTTGCCAGAGGCATCGCAAAAGACGTGCAAATTAGTGGGTAAATTTTGTCCTGAAGCATTACGAGGAAATTTCAAAGCACCTAATTGACTGAAATCCGTTGTATTTGCCATTTATCTTGCAACTCAATTGGCAACGGATCATCCCATCCCATATCTTTCTGCCAGCATTCCTGCATGAGGAGTTTGCCCCTTATTAAAATAGGACTAAGTAAGCCCAAAGGGTCAAATGGTTGACTGACATACGAGAGTAATTTTCTCATGAAAAGGGTTGAATTATTGGTTTGTACTGACTTGACATTCATCTCGTCGGTAACTGTGTTCCATTCCACGTCCAGAACTTTTAATTGATTAGGTACCCGATAACCAGGAAATTCTTTCTCGATTATCTGGTTTATGGATTTGTTTGAGGCCCATGATTGTAGTGGCATATTGACTCCTAGCAACTCACCGTTAGCCTCATGGTAGATTTCTACCAATTTGGATTTGTCATTAATGGTTCCCTGGAAATTGTATACATACAAGTTGTCGCTAATCTCCGTTTTATAAGGGCTGTCTGACTTCTTCAAATGTGTATCCAATGTTGCTTGAAGTAGAAACGGTGAAGAAGTCACACCGAATAGCACAGAGGCAAACCTTGTAGGTTACGACATCACTGTCAGGATCCAGTGTGTCCTTAATCCAGAGAAATTTGGTGTAATTATGATCCTCCTCTTGTAAGCCTACTCTAAGGAAAGCTTTACACATATCAGCAGTATAAGCGAAAATACCAGTACGGAATCGTAGCAATACGTCGTGTAGCCTTTGTGTCAGGCTAGGTCCCGTTTGGAGACATTCATTGAAGGACACGCTGCTTGCCTTCACTTCGGCACTACAGTTGAAAACGATACGTATTGGTGTCGTCACTGATAGCCTTCCCGGTTTGGTGCCTTCTTTTGATAATTACCTTACCTTGGTGTCGTCACTGAATCTTTCACTACAACGTGATGGAGTATATAGTGACCTGTTTTCGGTCATCATTATCAACAACTTCAATAAATTTACTATTGAGTTGTTGTTGAATTAATTGATGATACATGTTCAATTTATCTGGCTGTTTCTTCAGCCATATTAATTGAGACTGTAATTGGGAGGCTGCCATGAAATAATTAACTGGAAGTTGTGGATGATTCAACTTCCATACCAGTCTCACCCAGTATTGTTTGTCTTTATAGACAACTGTGTCCAGATATTGCTGGTATGTCCATGTATCATCAGGGCTTGGTTGTTCAGGGACAATACCTAAAGTGTTTAAATCCCACAGACGAAATATAGGTGGATCAGACTCATTATCTTCAGATTTTTCTGAAAAGTAGGGGTGACTGTTCCAAGCCTAGTCACACCGCTATTGAATTGTTAGTTTGTTTGTTGGTTGATACAGATTTTTGCTGGAAAAGCAGCAGTCCAGTTAGCATTTTGCCTCCAGCAGATGACAACAAATTCATTCCGAGTTGTCTGGTGCATCCTGTTATAAATCTGTAATAATAGTCAGCACCTATTAGGATACCAACGTCTGTGCGGCAGTCAGAATTTATTTTGTGATCTGCTAGCCTCATGCAGTTACGTCTGAGATATCTCGCAGTGCGAGCTAGTACTGTGACCTGCAAGTCTGAAGGAAGCTTATCTACTACCACTGCTTGTATGTAATTATTGGATGATCCAAGTCTTACTAACACCTTGACTACTTGGTATTCACGAGGTCCACTATTAGTCAAGAACCCAGAGATATTCAATTTCACACATTTGGCAGGTTTTAATTTTAACTGATCGACTAATTGTTGTGTGATGAAAGTTTTCTGTGATCCTTCATCAAAGAGATCTCTAGTGTTAACTCTAGACTTCCTATTAATTAGTTTAAGTTAAGCAGTATTATTGCCTGACTCAGTAGCAAGTACATTGATTTCTTGGTGTACCTTGCAATATTGTACTGTGGTAGAATTCATAGAATTCTCCCTAGGTGTCACAGATTGTGATGAAGTTTTTCTACATAAGGCATAATGATGCACACTTTTGTTGCATCTACTGCACAACCGCAGATGTACTACACATTTACTGGGATCATGAGAACCCATGCACTTGGTGCATCTGTGTAATTCTTGTAGTCGTTTAATCCTGGTATTAAAGTTAGGATAAACATTGCACTTATAGGTGATATGTTCTTGTTCACATAACGGACACTTTTTCCCTCTTGCTGAGTTTGTCTTAGTAGACACATCAGCTGCAGCTTCAGAGGGAGATACTGAATAAATACCTATGCTATCACTCCCTTTTCCAGTGGATAGAGCAGTCTTAGGTTTGAATTTATTAGACTTGTTCAAAGTCGATTTTGGTTTGACTGAATAGTCATTGTCAAGTTGCTTAGGCTCAGGTTTAATCTTATCATGAGTTTTCAACCCGTTAACCGTATTCTTAGTCCCTCAAATATTTGCTCGAGAGTGAGAAACTCGGTTTTATAGTGTGAGCAGATTTCTGTTGAAATATTCGAGGTAATTCCCTCTGTAAAAGTAACTTAATTGACCATTCTGAGGCTGGTACATCAACTTTAGTACCTAAGGCCTTCACTAGACACTCTACTTCTAGCCTAAAGGTTTGAAGTGAGTCTTGTCGGTTACTTGGTGCATTCAGATCCAGTAACTGATAATACAGGTTAGCTATACTCAACTCCTTGTTGCAATAGTTCAACTTTAGTAGTTTTATAGTTTCCTCATAATTACTCCCAGTGAGAGCTAGGTTATTTATGACCTTTTTAGCCTCCCCTTTGAGAAGACTAATTAGGTAATAGAATTTAGAAACCTTATCAAGAGAAGGTTTTTTATGTATATGAGTTCAAAATGTGTCCCAATTTTCTTCATCCAGCCCTACAAATGTAGGTAAGTCTAAAGTAGGAAAACGAACCTCAGGTAATTGTATACTGGATTAAAACACAGGATTATTTGCATTGAATTTATGTTGACTTACTATGTTCATAGTACATTAAGTTTATCTTGAGTCTCATCTTCATACTGAGAAGTTTCTGCTAGAATTTGATCTATTCCATCAGGATCAGTTTCAGCTGCATTCAGTATGTCAAGATAAGATCTGATTGTAGATCTGACTTAATCAAATTTGAGATCAGTTACTCTCAATGATGTTTCTAATTGATGGTAATCAATGGGAGTTGCTTTAGATAAAGTTTCAAACTTATTAATCAGTCTGGTTAAATGACCTTTAAGGCCAATATAGGTTCTCCTTAACTGTTCAGGAGTAGCCATGGTGGCTTTAAGTCCAAGTTTCACAGGACTTGAATAAGTATTGCTAATGTAGCTTGGGTACTTGCTCATTAGTTAACAAGTAAATTAAATATAGCCTAAATTATTCTGGCTAAATTGCACTCTTCTCATTCGAGGTTAAATGTACCTACCTAACAATAAGTAGCTAAGAATTTTGAGCAGTGCTTGAATGTCACCATTAGACTTTCTTCTGGCTAGCTCTTCTTTATCACCATTAGATGTAATAGTGATCATTCAGCAGCACTCAAAATTTATGTACACAAATAATGAATACACAAAATAATTAATATGTATATACTCTAATCAGAGTTAATATAAGGTATGTATCCCACCCTGGGCAGGATCAGCACAGGAGTAAATATTAGTACTTCAATCCCACCCTGTGGTCGGGTCAGCACAATAAGGAATAATGTATGCACTACTGACTAGTTCAAGACTAGTTGAAATCATTTCTACTAAAGAAACTACTAAATTATTTAGTCTGCATTTGTGCAAAACTCAGCACAATCACAGCCTAAATTCCTACCTAATAAAGGTTGGCATAAATTAATTAATGGTGCATTAATGTGAATATATAGGTGTGCTGTGTTTTTTTTTGGGGGGGGGGGTTTATAATATATAAAAATGTGCACTTGCACGCACAGGTGTAAATATAATTATATACAGTTAATTTTGGCTTTCTAGCCACAACCTTTTATGGTGGTTGAATGTGTTGATCAATTTGTCAACTACATGTGACCTAGACTCATTTGACAGGTGTATACCATCTCTTGTCAGGTTTTGTCTGTATGGTCTAGCTGTAAATTGAATGTAATTTATGAGCTGTTGCTCCTGGTGACCTGAAGATTCTTAGCTCAGTGTGAGGTATAGGTCTGAGTGTTGTGGGTAATTGAATGTGTCCCACTAGTGCTACTTTATACATGAGGTATAAACAGCAAATAAATTGGTGTAAAGTTAGGCTAACTTATGTGGTACACTGCCGGTAGCCACAGATAATAAAATGTGGTTAGTCTAGATTACTACACACGGTAATTAGTTATGATTATAGTATTAATTGTAATGTATCTGGTTCGAAGGACCGAAATGTTGTTTTGGTCTCTGAGAACCGATATAGAGTTTAAATGTTAATTGGTATGGATCCGGTTCGAAGGAACGAAATGTTGGGTATCTGGGGCTTTACTCACATATTGAATTATATAATAATGATAATTAACATAAATTGAAGGACCACCCACTTTTGACAAAAGAGGGAAAACAAATAAAGGTGATAATAAAATCGACACTATAGAACCAGTGCCTATGTATGGTAATTGATTTAACAATCACTTAGACAGTGAATAGACTGCATTATTAATTGATTAAAGTTAAAGCCTCAAATATCAACATTGGGGGGTTATTTCTAGAAGTTCATATATATATCTAGGAACCAGTGTCGTTCGTCACTAGTTCATTAAAGGGTTCATTAATAACATGGCAAGAACTGAACTAGAATGTAGATTCAAGATATGACATATTAAATAATTAATATATTGAAAGATTATGAAATCTTAAGAAATAATAACTGTAGATTCATTAAGCACCGATTAATAAATTCTTGCATTAGATTATTCCTCTTAACTATCCCATATATGAATTTATATATTTTTTTTGAGATATATACAAGAGTTGTTACATTCTTGTACAGCCACTAGTACGCGTAGCGTTTCGGGCAGGTCCCTGGAATACGATCCCTGCCGCGAAGAATCGATTTTTCATCCAAGTACACATTTTACTGTTGCGTTAAACAGAGGCTACAGTTAAGGAATTGCGCCCAGTAAATCCTCCCCGGCCAGGATACGAACCCATGACATAGCGCTCGCGGAACGCCAGGCGAGTGTCTTACCACTACACCACGGAGACTGTATATAGAAACTACTAACAATGTTATTCAAATTTTTACGAAAACATATGTCTTAGCTGTAAGACGACTTCATTAATTAAGTCCGTTTCGTTACTCATCCACTTGATCACAAGATCCCAATAAGGATGAAACCAGTAGTGAACATCATAGGTGAAGAGAGACAACTTGTTACATCCTCGCCTACATGCTGCACTCATGGAAATTTGAGTAGCATTTGATTAGGCTATGAATTATTTCAATATTCATTGAAATTGAAAGAAAAGGGGAAATCAACTAACATTGTAGTATAGGTCTTCTTGAAATATAACGACAGACTACCCAAAAATACACAATCTTGAATGATGCATCAAACCAGAAAAGTATACTTCACGTGAGCATGCAAGAACACTAAGGTCTGCCGGTATCACGTCTGTCAGTCCCTGGCGTCCACTGCTGTGTACGCCTAATTACGGGTCATGACTATAATTGTAGATGCGTTATTAAACTGTTGAGTACTGTAGACAACGTGATGGTATTGAATGGCGGCCGTCTGTCGAGCTACCATGCGACTAATGCTGTGCGACTCGTCAGCCACGCCACTCCTCATGTCTCTGTATTAATAATGGTGTCTCCCCACTAGCATCTCCCTCAACCCCTCTCGCATTCGCAATAGAATTTAGTAACAACGGAGAATTCTTCTCCATGTAATTACTTACGAAATGCGTTAAAGAGAATAGGTTGCAATTGTAGGGAATTAAATATTGTTTATATTCTCGTTAGATGGTGTTGATTAGGCACAGTGTCCTTATTAACGAGAAATGGGGAGAATTTCCATGGCGTTCATATATAACAGATAAAACTGTTATTTAGTGATATTTTTAATTAATAACTCTCGGTTATTGGATCGTTTGTGGTTATATTATCAGTAATTAATTATTATACAGAATGCTGATAAAAGTAAAGAATCTTATTGAATTCTCTAATATTGGTAAAAAATGTCTTGCTGGACAATATCTGACTCAATCCTGCCTCTCGATGTGGTGAGAACTTCAGCAAATGACGCGCAAGTAGAGAAATATTAATTTATATTAGTACTACAGTTAATTGGGTTAATTGATACTGTAATTAATATACAACAGTAGTGTATTGTGATACAATAGAGATGAATCAGTGTTTGAAATTTCCTACACTCACCAAGTTGTACTCGCCTAGGTTTTCTTGTCAGGGTGAGCTTTGGCTCTTTGGTGCCGCCTCTCAACCATCAAACTACTGGTGTACAGGTTCCTGAGCTTCTCAAGCTCTATTATATCTACATTTGAAACTGTGTATAGAGTCAGCCTCCACTACATCATTTCAGTTACCTAATGCATTCCAGTTACTGTCTACTCTAACACTGAAAAAGTTCTTTCTGATGTCTCTGTGGCTAGTGTGTGTGTGAGGGGGGTGCAGGAAAGGAGGGATGGAGGGGTGAGAGAGAGAGAGAGAGGGAGAGAGGGAGGGAGGGAGGAAAGGAAAGGAAAGGTTGGGATGTCACACTGTGTGGGAGAGTTTAGGGTGTAGGGGGGAGGAGTATCTGGTGTGGGAGGGAGGAGGGGGAAGTTAATCCTTAGTATGGACCTGACCTGACCTGTGTACTCACCTATTTGTGTCTGCAGGATCGAGCATTGACTCTTGGATCCCGCCTTTCTAGATATCAGTTGTTTACAGCAATGACTCCGGTCCTATTTCCCTATCAAAACTAGTTTTAAAATTATGAATAGAGTTTGCTTCCACAACCTATTCCTTAAGTGCATTCCATTTTTCCACTACTCTCACGCTAAAAGAAAACTTCCTAACATCTCTGTGACTCATCTCAGTTCCCAGCTTCCACCCATGTCCCCTCATTCTGTTACTATTCCATGTGAACATTTTGTCTATTTCCACTCTGTCAATTCCCCTGAGTATTTTATATGTTCCAATCATATTCACCCTCTCTCTTATTTTTTCTAGTGTCTTAAGGTTCAGTTCTTTCAGACGCTCTTCATATCCCATCCCTCGTAACTCTGGGACGTGTCTCGTTGCAAACTTCTGAACCTTTTCTAGTCTTCTTATATGCTTTTTCAGATGGGGACTCCATGATGGCGGGGCATACTCTAAGACTGGTCTCACCTAGTCAGTGTAAAGCTCCTTAAAGGCCTCCTTACTTAGGTTTCTGAAAGAGGTTCTAATTTTCGCCAGTGTAGAGTACGCTGCTGTCGTTATCCTATTAATATGTGCTTCAAGAGATAGATTAGGTGTTACGTCCACGCCCAGATCTCTTTCTCGAATCATCACAGGTAGCAGTTCTCCCTTCATTGTGTACTGTCCCTTTGGTCTCCCATCACCTAATCCCATTTCCATAACTTTATATTTGCTCGTGTTGAACTCCAGTAGCCATTTATCTGACCATCTCTGCAAGTGTTCAGATCCTCTTGGAGGATCCCACAATCCTCATCTCTGTACTCACCTAGTTGTAATCACCTAGTTGTGCTTGCGAGGGTTGAGCTCTGGCGCTTTGGTCCCACCTCTTAACTGTCAATCAACTAATGTACAAGTTGCCAATCCTATTGGGTTCTATCATATCTACACTTGAAACTGTGTATAGAGTCAGCCTCCACTACATCACTTCCTAACGCATTCCATTTGTCAACTACTCTGACACTAAAATTTTTTTTAATATCTCTGTGCCTCATTTGGTCACTCAATTTCCACCTGTGTCCCCTAGTGCGTGTCCCCCTTGTATTAAATAGCTTGTCTTTATCTACCCTATCAATTCCTTTGAGAATCTTGTATATTTGATCATGTCCCCCATAACTCTTCTTTCTTCCAGCAACGTGAGGTTTAATTCCCGTAGCCTCTCCTCACAGCACATGCCTCTCAATTTGAGTACTAGTCTGGTGGCAAACTTTTGAACCTTTTCTCGTTTAGTCTTATGCATGACTAGATGTGGACTCCATGCTGGAGCTGCATTCACCACGATTGGTCTGATATATATGGTATACAAAGTTCTGATTGATTCCTTCACTAGTTTCTAAAGGCCGTTCTTATGTTGGCCAACCTGGCATATGCCGCTGATGTTATCCTCTTGATATGGGCTTCAGGGGACAGGTTTGACGTGATTTCAACCCCCAAGAGTCTCTCTCTGACTCTTGAAGTATTCCATCTCCCAAATAATGCCTTGTATCTGGTTTCCTGCTCCCTACACCTGTCTTCATTACATTACATTTCCTTGGGTTAAACTCTAACAACCATTTGTTTGACCATTTCTGCAGCTTGTCCAGGTCTTCTTGAAGCCTCAAGCTGTCCTCCTCTGTCTTAATCCTCCTCATAATTTAGGCATTGTCAGCAAACATTGAGAGGAATGAGTCTATACCCTCTGGGAGATCATTTACGTATATCAGAAACAGGATAGGTCCGAGTACAGAGCCCTGTGGGACTCCACTGGTGACTTCACGCCAATCTAAGGTCTCACCCCTCTCTGTAACTCTCTGCTTCCTATTGCTTAGGTACTCCCTTATCCACTGGAGTGCCCTACCAGTTAGTCCTGCCTCTGCATCAGTTGATTGACTGATGTACAGTCAATCCACTGTATGATTGACAGTGTTTTGAACATTCACTTATTAACAAAAATTAGACTGACAAATTTATTTCTGGCATCTCTTTGACTCATCTGTATTTCAAGTTATGTCCACTCGTTTACTGTTCTTTCATTTGAACATTGTTCACCAAATACGTTTTAATACCCCTTAGTACCTTGTACGTCGTTATCATGTCTGTGGTATTCCTATTTTCCTCCCGTTTACTGAGGTTCAACTCCTCGGGTGGTTTTTTTACATCTCAGTTCCCTTTAGTTCAGGAATCAGTCTTGTTGCATATTTCTGGACCTTTGGACCTTTTCCAGTGGAAATTTGTATTTCTTTAGGTAAGAGTTCCATGCCGAGGCAGCATACTGAAGAAAATGTCTCATGAAGGATTTACACATCTTTTGGAAGGAGGTGGAAGGAAACTATGAGGGGAAAGCGCCTAGAGACTCACTAGCTCTCCTAGCCATTGCGACTATTAAGCACTTGGACGGGGTCATGATAAGGACTTGGTACGGGGATGCGGGCAAGGAACGTGCCCAACCAGTTGGACGGTCGAGGATTGAACGCGAACCTGCACGAAGCGAGACCATCCAGCTCAAGTGGTTGGATGGTAGAGCGTTCAACGTACATTTCTCCCAGAATATTTCTGAAGCTATAATTTACAGGAAGAACTATACAAAATTTCCCCAGTTGCTCATATATTTTCCTTTTCATATATATTGTTAACTTCTCCAGTTAAAACCTGACTTATATATCCCATGTGCGACATAAAATTTATATTAACAATATATACTGGAACTCTTCATAGTTGTTTATTTAACATTCTCTAAATCCTTTACATCAAATGGGTTTCTTATGCAAAAATATAAAATGTTCTGCGTTTGCTTCAGTGTGACGTTAAACAGGTTTGGTACAGATGTGACTTGTGTACTGCCTGGAGGGGCTTGATCTTCAGGTGACTCATGTGGTCATACACAGACCTAATCATGCACAGACTTGCTCATACACAGACCTTATCATGCACAGACTTGGTCATACAGACTTGGCCACTCACAGACCTAATCATGCACAGACTTGGTCACACACAGACCTAATCATACACAGACTTGGTGATACACAGACCTACTCATGCACATACTTCGTCACACACAGGCCTAATCATGCACAGACTTGGTCATACACAGGCCTAATCATGCACAGACTTGGCCATTCACAGACCTAATCATGCACAGACTTGGTCATACACAGACCTAATCATGCACAGAATTGGTCACAGACAGATCTAATCATGCAAAAACATGGCTATACACAGATCTGGACATAGTAAGACATTATGGCACACATTCATCTATACCATTTTGTCTATACCGTGAGAGATAGAAGAAGTGAAGCGAGCTACAATTTTCAAAATGTTTACCATCTTGAGAAGGCTTTAAATACTTGTTCAAGAGTGATATTTTGCCAGGTAAGGCTCGTGGTGCGGGCTCCTCCTTCAATACTAGGTACACCTGGCCTTAGGTTTTCTCTCTAGTGATTGTACGGTGAGATAGTCTTGTAAACAGCCTTGGAACATATACATACCAGAACAATCTTGGAATGCATCAGCAACAGAGTACCAGATGTGCGCATATCCCAGTTTAAGAGCCCGACACAGTACTGTGTGGTAACGCACCCAGAAACTATCATGATGAATTAAAACACCAATAATGAGAAGATAAATAGAAAACTGAAACATATTATAGAGTTGTAAAAGTTCAGATTAAAATCACTAAAATATAAATTCAAATTCACGGTCTTAAAAACGTGCATAAATGTTTTATGACAAATTAATAAAACAAAACATTTTACAGCAGAAAGAAGATAACATTTCATAACAGCAAGGACATTAGCTAACAGCAGGCATATTAGATAACAGCAGGAACATTAGCTAAGATCAGGATCGTTAGATAACAGCATAAACATTAAATAACAGCAGGAACTTTAGATAAAAACAGGGACAACAGATAACATAAGGAATATTAGATAATAGAAAAGACTTTATATAACAGCATGAACATTATATAACAGAAATAACATTAGATAAGAGTATCCTTCTATGACAGCAGGAATATTAAATTTCAGAACGGACCTTTGAACAGCACAAATATCCTTCAAACCCTTGCCAGGCCTAAATATTCATAAAACACCACAATGATGGTTAACTAGGCCTAACTTAAGCCTATGTGAAACGCCACCTTACAACCTGTGCAGGTCTAGGGAGCAAATTACAGCTACCAAATAATCAATGCTTATGAGTGGGTTTATTTCAAGTCTATATTTCGTCCACAGTAAAAAGGCTGATGATAAGTGACTGCAAGTCTCACATACGTCAGACTTATTAGTGTATCTGTTTGTCTTAACCTTACCCTACTTGACCTTGATAGGGAGGATATGACCAAAGGCAGTTGATGACCAAACCACTCACCAGATGAGGAGACGACCACGTTTCGGTCCGTCAAGGACCATTATCAAGTCGATTGTGGCAGTTCATTCCTCACTCGGTACTCGACTGAGCCCCCACCATAACATTCCTCACTCAGTACTCGACTGAGCCCCCACCATAACATTCCTCACTCAGTACTCGACTGAGCCCCCACCTTCACATTCCTCACTCAGTACTCGACTGAGCCCCCACCTTCACATTTCAGCTTCATCAGCAGCAGGAAAACTGAGGAAGAACTCAGCGTGCTGGGTTTTGCTCACCGGTCATTATGATAATTGTGTCAGAGGTAAAACACGCCGCCGCCGCCTGCACATGTCACCAAAATCCAGACTCTTTCCTGCAACATTAATATCGTTTTTGGGTCGACACTGCGCAGGCCGCTCTTTAATATTTATTAATAAATAAATATTTAATCATGAAGACAATATTATGAATTTAATCTTTCAAGTTCTCTGACATTCTGTGGTATAATTACAGGTAAAATATAACATAACATTTAAAATTTATACGTGTGAAAATTGGAACATTGGATCAGTGTGCAGTGGCCCCCTGGATCAGTGTGCAGTGGCCCCCTGGATCAGTGTGCAGTGGACCCCTGGATCAGTGTGCAGTGGCCCCCTGGATCAGTGTGCAGTGGACCCCTGGATCAGTGTGCAGTGGACCCCTGGATCAGTGTGCAGTGGCCCCCTGGATCAGTGTGCAGTGGCCCCCTGGATCAGTGTGCAGTGGACCCCTGGATCAGTGTGCAGTGGACCCCTGGATCAGTGTGCAGTGGACCCCTGGATCAGTGTGCAGTGGACCCCTGGATCAGTGTGCAGTGGCCCCCTGGATCAGTGTGCAGTGGACCCCTGGATCAGTGTGCAGTGGACCCCTGGATCAGTGTGCAGTGGACCCCTGGATCAGTGTGCAGTGGACCCCTGGATCAGTGTGCAGTGGACCCCTGGATCAGTGTGCAGTGGACCCCTGGATCAGTGTGCAGTGGGCCCCCTAGATCAGTGTGCAGTGGACCCCTGGATCAGTGTGCAGTGGGCCCCCTAGATCAGTGTGCAGTGGACCCCTGGATCAGTGTGCAGTGGCCCCCTGGATCAGTGTGCAGTGGACCCCTGGATCAGTGTGCAGTGGACCCCTGGATCAGTGTGCAGTGGACCCCTGGATCAGTGTGCAGTGGACCCCTGGATCAGTGTGCAGTGGACCCCTGGATCAGTGTGCAGTGGACCCCTGGATCAGTGTGCAGTGGCCCCCTGGATCAGTGTGCAGTGGACCCCTGGATCAGTGTGCAGTGGACCCCTGGATCAGTGTGCAGTGGACCCCTGGATCAGTGTGCAGTGGACCCCTGGATCAGTGTGCAGTGGACCCCTGGATCAGTGTGCAGTGGACCCCTGGATCAGTGTGCAGTGGCCCCCTGGATCAGTGTGCAGTGGACCCCTGGATCAGTGTGCAGTGGACCCCTGGATCAGTGTGCAGTGGACCCCTGGATCAGTGTGCAGTGGCCCCCTAGATCAGTGTGTAGAGTGTTGCGATCCCCAGTCAAGATATAATGCCAACCTCTCCTGGTGCGAGTTACTCCTGGGACATTCTGGGTTGACACTAGAGGTATGGCGTGGTTTACAAGGTAAACCGGAGATTAAATTAAAGAGTCGATATCAGGTTTAAGACATTTATGGTGCAAGGAAAAATGCTGAGTTTGGGGGAAAATGGCCAGCGAGGAAGGCAGTCTGATCAAGAAAGGTGGATGATGTCACTGTCAGCCAATAGGAGGAGTGAGGACCGTGACGTGGACGGAGATGAGGGGCATTGATTGGATGGAACCTCACTTGTGTGTGTGGGAAGTTAGAGTTTATGAGATGCATTTTGTTGCCCTTCAGTTTTGAGGTGGAAATTCCTCTTGCAACGCCCAAGGGGAGGGACGTGAAAAAGTTATAGAAAGAAGAGGAGCAGTAGAAGAAGGGGAAGCAGTGTCTGCCATTGTTCTATACCCCAGTGCAGCGCCTTTAGTGCCATGGCGACGGTCGTATGACGACTATATAGCACTGGGAAGGGTCAGTATAAGGATTTGGGATAGGACGGGGGAAAGGAATGGTGCCCAACCACTTTAACAGTCGGGAATTAAACGTCGACCTGCATGAAGCGAGAACGTCGTTGTATGGTACATCCCAAGTTCAGAGTATGAGGATGAAGTTCTTAGGTGTGTCAGGGAATACATGCCAGTGATGGACGCCCACACACAAGTCAAGGCAGGGAATGACAGAGGCGGCCAAGCCTGAGGACAGCCCTGGTGAGGGAGAGGTCCCCGGCACCATGCTGGTTTAGTGGGTCACACTTCTTCACATCTCACACTAGAGGCAAGAGATTCACGCCTACAGTGTCTAGCTCTGAGCCGGGGAGTGAAATGTACAGCGATTCTGATATGGCCTGATTAAGCAGAAAGAACCAGATTACTGGTCAATGGGTCTTTGAGCCTCTTCTGTCATCCCACCCCAAGTCAATGGTAAGTTACCAAGAATTGGCAGTAGCAAGCAATCGTGAAATATTAAGGGGGGGGGGGGTAAACAAGACTAAATAACACCTTCACCGATATAATCTCTTTCATATAACTACACATATGTAAACAGTGTCACTTTCGCACAGGACACTTAATATCTACAGTGTTCTTCAGATTCCGGCGAGTCCACTATCTTGACGTATACTCATCAGCGTCCAATGGTCATAACACCGGCGAGTTCACCCTACTCAATATGAGCCAGTCCCACACACCGTATCGTCACAATGTCCAAATACTCAACGTCTGCTCTCCAGGAACACACTGGCAGAGGTCTTCAGCAACACACTGACAGGGGGGGTCATAATTATCTCTTCCAGGGGTCTTTATCAACACCCTGGCAGAAGTCTGACTACACGCTAGCAGAACATCTCAGTAGACGGCCAGTACCGTCGTCTTGTAACTCCTCTTGGCCAAATCCCGGGTCCACCGGTCCACACATTAACACTGCACAAGCACAACAGTCAACACACAGTCTTCTACCGACGGCGGCCACTTGTCCTCACAGGAACAAGGCAGGAGTTCTGGACTGCCCAAGGTGAACTGCCTTCTAGAGTACCAGAGACCCTCCTCGTCACCTCTGTGCACATAATAGTCATTAGCCAGACAGAAAGTATACAAGGAGAACATAAGATGTCAGCCATTCACCAGGGAACTGAAAATATTATCGGATGCACAATCTAGATGACGTTGATGTCATTATTTCACTCAGCAGAGGTCTTCATCATCGACCCTACCTCCGAACTGAGTTATGAACAGGTGCCTTTCACAGATGGGGTTGAACTTGCCACACCTCTGCCAACAGATGGCACTGTCTTCGTCACACCTAACAACTTGGAGTTGGAATGCAGGTTCATAGATGGCGTTAATACCGCCACTTCTCACTCCAGCAACGGTGTTGATATTGTGACACCTCCACCCCAAAAAGAATTTTTATTTATAAAAAGAAATAAAAGAAATTAGCAGATGCTTTGTCTCGCATCTAAAATACTATCACGTTGTCTGCTCTTTAATGTGTTTGATATAAAGGCATTACTGCTGGAGGTGTAGACTCCTTCTGGATAGTTGGAGATTTTTCTGCTGGAATTGTGCAAGAAGTTTAAGAGGAGTATGGTCAGATCTGACCAAAATTGGGTAACCATTGCTTGTTAAGTAGACATCAAAAGTTGAGATGTTTCAACTTTGAGACTGTATAAAATTCAGTTTCTGAGCGATTCCCATCATTTTTACATATGTGAAAACGCCTTAGTTTTAAGGTTTTCATAAAATCGTATATTCATAAACCCATAACTTTGGGAGTTATACATATTTGTGTGTAAATTTTGCGCGTATGTTGAAGGCCACATTGACTATTTTTTTCAGTAAACTATAATTTCAAACTACATTTTTATAAGGAAAATGAACGTTATATGCCATTCTGAGCCCTAATGAATAAAGTAAAAATTGGTAAAAATCTAAAGAAGTTATTGAAATTTAAAATTGTTGAATTTTTCAATTTATATTATTTATTTTTTATTTTTTATTTTTAGTTTTTTCATGTTATGATGTTGATCCACCAGGAAAAATTGGAGCATTTATTATGTATATTATGCACAAGAAATTTGAGTGTTTGAGGAAGGTTGAGAAATTGTGCACCAGGCCCCTTAAGCTACACACAGGCAACATAGCGAGCGCTGATATGGCTGGGTCTGGCACATCTCCTGTGTCAGGTAAGTACAACAGACTCACCATAGCCCATGCTGCTTGGAACTATTTGTTCTGAATAGGTATATCTAAAGCAATTACATGTCTAGGTGTCGATGCAGTTGTATTCGGGGTTGACTGCAGTAGTGGAAAGTACGCCATGTTGCGGCTTTTGATTTTTTCGCTGGCAACGATTTGGCATACTTTTTTCCGTGGAAGTCGATGGCCTGAATTTGGTGTAATAAATTTTTCTGTGGAAGCCGACGGCCACGATTTGGCGTACTTTTTTTATATGAAATATACCTGCACTGATTTTGCATAGTAAATTATTTCATGGGAATTAAACGGCTTCCTTTCGTCTCCTACCATTTTTCTCTGAGAAGATTAAGCAGCACCCTTACGTCATCTCTAAATTTAGTTAGCCTGGCTATTGATGGGTGCAGCCATCCCTAATGTTCAATGACGTCATCAGCCAACCAGTCTTAATTTCCCCTCATTATGTCCATTTTCCGTGATTACATATGTAATCCAATTTTCAATGATTTAATCACACATTTTTCATAATTATTCCTATTTTTAAAGATTATTTCTAGTTAAAAGATCGCATATTAAACATAAGAATAAAATTGCAGAAAGCATTTTAGGGGGGGGGGATACAGTATCTCCTATTTATTTACACCCATGTTGAACCAATTATTAATGCCGCAAAAAATAAACGGCAGAAGGTGTATACGTAAGAAGCAAGGGAAATAGCACAATGTTCACACACTGACATTTACCAAGTCTTACCTAATGTCTAATAAATACCCAATTAGTACCCCCCCCCCCCCCCATCCTTTTCCTACCCATTTATCCCCTTATTCCCTTCAATCATGTCACCCATCTAGAGGCAATATGCAGAAGGCTCCATTGATATTCTTTCATTATGCCCATTCATCTGCTGGTACACTTTACTCTTGCCTATTTATTTGTTCCAGTTCTTTTTAGCAGAGACCAATTAAATACTGAAAATGATTGTTTGTCTCTCCAGCCAAACATTACATATTTATACCTAATATTTTTAGTGTATTGCTAAAGATGGCTTATCGAGTAAAAGAATGAATGAAACAACCTGCATCCTATTCATATTAAACAATGGAGATAACACAGAATCTGACGTGTCAAGTATCTCACTCGTTTAGTATAAATATCCCAAAGACTCCCAATGCAAGATCATGACACAAAGCGCATTGAAATCTCCAAACCAAATCAAACTAATAACACATGTATTTTAAGTCCATAGGATATTCTAAATCAGACCTTCACAGCTAGCACAAGAGGCCAGCGCACCACTCCTGTACAATCTCCAACCTCCGGCTCATACTCAAGACCATATATACTCAGCCATGTAAACTTATTTTATTACCTTCAGCATATTATGTACAAATATCAGATGATCTGGAGAATTATATCTGTCTAAGAATTATGTACCTAGATTCAAAAGGGATAAGTTAAAATATTCTAAATTTCTACCGAAAACTAATATTTAGCTTGTAGCATTAAGGAAATTATATTTGCCATCAATAGCGAAATTGCTCATATATTTTCATTGGACGATCTCAGTGTTGTTTTTGAGGTCTATAATACCCATTTCCCTAGATATACAGACACATATATTATATATGAGCCTGCCAACCCGTCCTTTTAAAAATAACGTCGCTTTTCGCTCGTATGTGCGCTATTGCCAAAAATGGATGTAATTTGAAATTAAATCGGCTCAGGAAAGTGATGTACTGTCCTGTTTTATGTTTGAGTCCTCCAGCTTACTCAGAAATGTTAGGAGAGGAAACTTTCAATTAACCTTTTTTATGACGTTTTGAAACTTTAAGAGAATTTCCTGCCCTCCTAAACTACCAGAGGACCCTTAACTTACTGTTTTGGAAGATAAAAATTCCAAATTGATTCAAAATTTTTGTTTATTTTAAAATTACGTCCATTATCTGCCATACGGACAAATGGCCAAATTCAGATGTCATTTGTAAGAGAACAGGTTGTTCGAATCATGTTTAATAACGCAGTTAGCAAATGGGAATTTAATGTATTATGCAAATAATCAACTAGTATGCAGGAGCTTCCTATTTTCGGGGGCAAGTATTGGCAAAGTTTTGGGAATAGAAAAACATTAAAATTATGATATATACATACTCAAGAATTATTTGGTAGAAACGCCCATATCTGACACTTGTCCCTATCCCCCCATAACCTAGGGGGTATGATGGATTACTTGTGTGTTCATATAATCCGGTTCATCCAGTGGTTGTCGAGATCCAGCTGTGGCTGTTTCTTGTTCACAGTAAATTTAAGTCGGTTGAGTTTTGTTGGGTTCCCGGCCATATTGGTGTCTCTTTAAATGAGCGTGCGGATGCTGCTGCCAGGGAAGCTGTCCGCTCTTGTCCCATCTCTTGTAAAGGTATTTTTTATTCTGACTTTTACCCAGTTATCCATTCCTCCATCCTTACCCATTGGCAGGCTTGTTGGTCGTCTGTTACTGGTAACAAACTACGTTCTCTTAAAGGTTGTGTGTCCTCGTGGTCGTCCTCCTGCCACCGTAACCGGCGATTGGAAACGGCTCTGGCGAGGTTGCGTATTGGCCATACTCGCTTAACTCATGGTCACTTGATGGAGCTCCGCCCTGCTCCTTATTTTCGTAATTGCATTGTCCCTCTTACGGTCGTGCATTTCCTTGTTGAATGTCCTGACTTCCGGGACAAGCGTGTGTCTTGTTTTCTGACCGTCCCCCGCGGTCGCTTGTCTCTCGATAGTATTCTCGGTGACTCGGATACTCTTGATATCGTTCGCCTTATGTGTTTCTGTTCTCGTATTGGAATCCTTTGGTGATATTTAGCGCCCTCTGATTATCCTGCACATTTGTTGGTGCTACATTGCCTTCCCGGTTTGGTGCCTTCTTTTTGATAATTACTTACTTACTTGTGTGTTTATTGTGATAAAATTGCACCTACGATGTACGGAAATTTATTAGTCAACATAAAAGATGTGGTGTCTTTGAAGGGTGGTAAAAGCACAAATCGGAAACTGTATAAACCTTTAAATACAAATGTATTGGAGACTATATAAGAATTGCGTTCTCTGGAGATTTCAATGTGATGAGTAATGGTTCCAAAGATTTCTTAAGTGTGTGAGTGTATTCACCTAGTTGTGCTTGCGGGGGTTGAGCTCTGCTCTTTTGGCCCGCCTCTCAACTTTCAATTAATCAACTGTTACTAACTTCTAACTAATAATTTTTTCACACACACACACACACATACACACACACACACACACACAAAGGAAGCAGCCCGTAACAGGTGTCTAACTCCTGGGTACCTATTTACTGCTATGTAACAGGTGCATTAGGGTGAAAGAAACTCTGCCCATTTTGTTTCTACCATCACCTGGGATCGAATCCGAACACTAGGATTACGAGTCCAGAGCGCTGTCCACTCATCTATGTGGTCCTAGTGTGTGTGTGTCTGTGTGTGTGCGTGTGTACTCACTTAGTTCATAAACCTAGTTCATATACAGATTCGTAAACCTATTGGGCTCTATCATATCTACACTTGAAACTGTGTATTGAGTCAGCCTCCACCACATCACTGCCTAATGCATTCCATTTGTCAACTACTCTGACACTAAGAAAGTTCTTTCTAATATCTCTGCGGCTAATTTGAGCACTCAATTTCCACCTGTGTCCCCTAGTGCGTGTGCCCCTTGTGTTAAATAGCCTGTCTTTATCTACCTTATGTGAGAAAATCCTAGCAGGCATTTATTTATTTTTATTATGTTTTTTGTTAATTTCAATATTGAATTATTATGACACATGACATGACGCTGCACATGATTCTAAGCAGACTGAATATTTGATTCATCTTGCCAGAACTTATCTGCACATAGTTTGGAGGGATATTTACAACTTATACCACAAAGAGTAGATATAAATTAAGTTGTAAATATTTACCTCAAGCTAAATATGAATTATATCACATATGGTGGCTTAAACTACTATTAGGATTAATTCTAGTTATCTAATGTGTTAAATAAAAGAAACTGAGGCCTTAGCTGTATGGTTGCTATGGCCTGATTAGGCTGTGTGTGTTTCTTCCGACATCAGTTTAGGGTATGGCTACATGTGGTCCCGGGGATCTGTAATGGCGTCTGTGTAGTAGCTAGGGTAGCAAGAAACGATGTCTCCAAGTCACAAAGTTACCTGTTAAAACAGGTACATTTGTTCATTTACCTGTAAAAAGTTAGGGCTTAATAATGGCTCCATTAACATATAAAGTACAGGTGTGACATGAAATATGTATGTGTTGCTGAGTAAATCACTTCTCACTCTGTTTGGGTTTTCGTATGCTAATAACCGGCTACCTATCCAATATTTAATAGTGATCATGACCCATCAAGAATATAAGGCAGTCGGGAACTTAGCTCTTCTCTTTGCTGTAGGGGTCACAATGGCAGTTTTTCTCGGTTGGTTGACTCATATTTTGGGAGTCTGTGAGGAGTTGAGCATATCGTGAGTAGCTCTCTTTGTTTCTCTCTGTGTGTGAGAGCGTGACTTGCACTGCTCCCTCCTCCAGCTATGCTCCAATACTCTTGTCTTAAGGACTAAGCTTATTTAACAATAGCAAGGGAGTCTGTTGTGTATTTCTGCTGTATGGTATAATCATTCAGTCCTAGTGAATACTATTTTATTAAGTTTAAACACTAGACTTTGTTTAAAGGAATAATTAGTTTTCAATATACATATTGTGAATATGTCTTGTTGTGATGACGTCATGTAATCACCCATTTTCCATAAATACTTAATGGGTAACTATAGTATGTTAACATATGTGTCGGATTTCCGACATAATTATGGGGGAGGTTGGAATACTTGTCGAAGTCTCAGTAAGTACTAGAATCACGTTATTCCTCTCCCTAAGAATTATAGAGTTGCTTTAATTTGAGCTTGCACTGTCGTGCAGTAGTCTGTCCTGAACGGATGTCCCATACTGGCGCTTTGGGTGATGGAAGTCACTATGCATCTTCTTTTCCTGCCAATTCTAAAACAACAAATTTATCTAATGTTTTGAGAGTAGTTTTTGTTGCCTCAGTATTTTACATTCACTATTCTCAAGATGCCTTGATGTTCTGGATGAACAGAGACTATTTGGCCTATAGGCCACTCTGAGCAGGGCCCATCGCTGTCCACCAGAACTCTGTCACCAAGATTCAAGTTAATTCTGTTGTAGGGGTTTGCCCCGTAATGATACTCCCTCAGAGCAGTAAGGTATTCTCGAGTCCATACGTCTTCCACCGACTTAACACTTGTGAGAGATGTTTGAAAAGTTAAACGAAGTCACCCTCTCTCAGACATATGAAGGATCGTCTGGTTTCTTGTCCATAAGGGTCACTGGAGGTCTTAGATGTCTCCCATACATCAAATGAGCTGGACTTAACGGTTCACATTGTGAAACATCATCAGAGAGGTAGATAAGTTGTCGGTTGTTATCTCGAGCTTCTATTTAGATGACAACGGTTTGGAGCTCCTGCAGGTCAATATTTTGGCGGTGTAGGGTTTTCCATAGAGAACGTTTCACTGTACCAACCACGCATATCATAGAAACCTCCGTGCCATGGTGCTCTGGGGGATATGAATTTCCAGTGACACTCCCGTTGATTTAGGGCAGTGCGCACCTTTGGGTGGTTCCAAATTTCCTCAGACATGCTCCTTCTGCCACTAAGTTGGACCTATTGTCTGAGATCATTAACTTAGGACAGGATCTACATGAATCAAACCTGTGGAAAGCCGGTAAGAATGCCTTGGCACTCATGTCATGGGTCACTTCTAGATGTACTGCCCTTGTTGTGACACAGGTGAATAGGCAGATGTATGCCTTTACGGGAGTTTTATCCTTCGTGCCTGTCAATTCTCCTGTGAAATCTACTCCTGTGATGTCAAAGGGACGAATATGTACAACTCGTTCCTTTGGGAGTGGAGGAGGTCCCAGATATGGACACACCCTGGTATCATACCTCCAGCATATGACGCAGGATTTAATTATGGATTTTACAGTCTGTCGGCCTTGGGGTAGCCAGTACTGTTGTCTTAAGTCTGTGAGGGTATTAATACCCCATCATGCAGTGTTGTGTTTGTGTATGTGTAACACAATTAGCTTGCTTATTATGTGGTAACGAGGAATCAATATTGGATTTTTTACTTCCAGATCTCTATCCGCATGTTGTAAGTGGCCTCTGCACTTTATTAGATTATGATTGTTTGTGTCAATCCAGAGACCCAGATCATTTTGAAGTTTCTTAGGGACATTGTCAAATTCTATCCCGATGGTGTCTCTTTGGTCTCTCTTGACCCAGTACCTTAAGGGACTAGGGAATTGATGCTTGATTCCTATTTTCTTTAGAAAATCAAACACCACTTGGGTGACACCAAGTAGTTTGTTCAGTTCAGACTACCGATTAGGATCAATTACCAAAGTCCGAGATGGTTTTGGATTCTCATTGGGAACAGTGACTTGTGTCTTGTGTTCAGGTCACTGGTCACTAACTAGCCACTGAGGTCCATTGAACCACATCTCTGCTTTGGTTAATTGCCATAAAATCAGACCTCGGGAGAGATAGTCAGCTGGATTCTCTTGGGTGGGTACATATCTCAGTTTGTACTCTGCTGACAACTCTCGTATTCCTTTATTTATTTATTTATTTATTTATTTATTTATTTATTTATTTATTTTTATTTATTTATTTATATACAAGAAGGTACATTGGGTTTGTGAGAATACATAGCATGGTATTTACAATCTTGTAAAGCCACTAGTACACACAGCGTTTCAGGCAGGTCCTTAATCTAACAGATAATTTTAAGTAGGTAAATTCTAGCAGAATTAATAAAATGATAACAGATATATTGCAAGAAAAGAATGAGATGAGAGATATTAGTAAGAATATTAAAGCACATTGGTATATTAAAGCTCTGATTTTTACATTGACACCTTGATTGGTTATTTAAACAAGATTAATAGACACCATACAGCAGATTGATAGCACATATAAGAAGACAGCAATGATCACAATGGTAAAGATGTTCGGATTGGATACATAAAGATGGGAGATCTGGAGGCAATAGATACAGTGCAATTTTAAAGCAAAAGGTAAAAAACTATGAAGATGAAATTAGGTACTTTTTAGTATTGTTTTTGAATGATGCAAAATTGGACAGCTTTTCATTTCAATAGGGAGTGAGTTCCATAGACTGGGTCCTTTATTTGCATAGTGTTTACACAGATTACGTTTGACTCTGGGGATATCAAAGAGATATTTATTTCTGGTGTGGTGATAATGGGTCCTATTACATCTGTCCAGGGAGAGTTTCAGAGCAGGATTTGCATTTAAGAACAGGGTTTTGTAAATGTAGTTGACACAAGAGAATTTGTGGAGTGAGATTATTTTTAGCATGTTTAAGGAGTTAAACAAGGGGGCTGAGTGTTGTCTGAAAGCAGAATTTGTTATTATTCTGATAGCAGAGTTTTGCTGGGTGATGATGGACTTGAGGTGGTATGCAGTGGTTGAACCCCATGCACAGATACCATAATTAAGATAGGGATAGATTAGAGTATAATATAGTGAGATGAAAGCTGAGTTAGGTACATAATAACTGATTTTGGAGAATATACCAACTGTTTTAGAGACTTTCTTAGTTATGTGTTGAAAGTGGGTGCTGAAGTTGAGTCTCTTGTCTAGGAATAGGCCAAGAAACTATCCATCATTTTTATTGCTAATGTTTACATTGTCTATCTGAAGCTGAATTGCATTTGTAGATTTGCTTCCAAATAAGATGTAGTTGGTCTTTTCTATGTTAACTGTTAATTTGTTGATTGACATCCATAAGTGGACTTTTTTTAGTTCATTATTAACATTATTTAGTGTATGTGGGTTGGAGTTAGAGTAGATGAGGGTAGTATCATCAGCAAACAAAATAGGTTTCAGAATGTTAGAGACATTAGGCAGATCATTGATGTATATAAGAAATAGGAGAGGTCCCAAGATGCTGCCCTGTGGCACTCCAACGGTTATTGGTAGAGTGGGAGAGGTTATATTATTAATGGCTACACATTGGTGTCTATCACTAAGATAGGATTGGATATAGTCCAGTGCATGGCCTCGGATTCCATAATGATGGAGTTTACGTAAGAGGTAATTGTGAGTAACAGTATCAAAGACCTTTCCCAGGAGAAATTATATCAAGGAGACTAGTAATTGCATCGTTGATACTCTTTTTGGAGTGGAAGTAAAACTGACAGGGGCTAAGAATGTCGAATTTTACGAGGTAAGAGTAGAGCTGTTTATAGATAATTTTTTCAAATATTTTTGATAGTATGGGTAGGTTCGATATTGGCCTATAATTGTTTATATCTGCCGGATTACCTCCTTTATGAACTGGCGTTACTCTTGCTTTTTTAAGGATATCAGGGAAGGTATGACATTCAAGGGATTTGTTGAACAGCAGAGCTATAGGTGGCGCAAGGGCATTGGAGGCATGACATTTACGTGGTTACTCAGGTAAGGATTTGTATGTTATTGTTTTCACCCACTGTATCACTGCCTCATTTTCTGACTACACCACTGTTTCTTCAAAGTGGATGTTGCTTGAAGCCTTGATCAGATAATGAGCCAATCTTACTCCTAACAGTTGGGATGTTAACTCCAGCTGTGGCAAGGATAGTTTCTTTAATGGTGCCACTCTGGCCTTTGATGTGAGCAAATTGGCTTGCCCATTTGATACAAGATAAGCTACTGTGCCATAGGCCTTTCCTGAGGCATCACAGAATACATGTAGCTTAATTGGTTGTTTTTCATTTACTGTGTTCCGAGGGAACTTGACAGACTCTAGGATACTTAAATCTTTTACTAACCCCTGCATTTTCTTGCAATTGTCCACAGACAGGTTGTTGTTAATTTCAGTTTTATTTGAGCTACTAGACTTCTTCATGTGCATGTCTTTGGTAGCTTGAAGCAGAAATGGAGAAGTAGCACCAAACAAGACTGATGCAAACCTGTAAGTGATTATTTCACTGTTTGGATCATTAGGATACTTGATAAATAGGAACTTTGAGTAATAACAGTCCTCTTCTTGGAGACCTACCCCTAAGGAATGCCTTAATGATGTAAGCCATGTATGCATAAGTCCCAATGCCGAATTTTAACTGCACATCATACAACCTCTAAGTCAGGCTAGGACCAGTTTGAAGGCAGTCATTCAATGAAACACTATTCTGCTTGGTCTTGCACTGCACTTAAATACTATCTTTATTGGGGTAGTAACTGATTTTTCAGTACTGGATGGTGCAGCAGGTAGTGCCCTTCCTTAGGATCATCATTAGTTACAACCTCGCTGAATTTGTTATCGAGTTGTTGTTGGATTATATCATGGTACAATTTAAAGTTCTCAGGATGTCTATGTAAGTGCATCACCTGTGACCTTAATTGGTTTAGTGCCATGAAATGGTTTATGGGTAGCTGAGAGTGATTCAGCTTCTGTGGTAACCTGACCCAGTATTGATTATCTCTGTAGACAACTGAGTTGAGGTATTGTGTATGTCCAGTCGTCATCTGGACTAGGTTGTTCAGGGACAATGCCGAGAGTTGCCAGATCCCATAATTTATATACAGGAGGATCAAGCTCATCTTCGGACATGTCTCTGAATTGTAGTGGAGACTGTTCTCCTAATCATGCAATCATCACTGGGTTAACTTCTAGGTGGTTTACAGGTATAGGGTTGCTTCAGCCTCAATACTGGGCGTTAGCAAATAGCCTTCTGCAGATGTTAACAAGTCATTCCCTGCTGTCTATCTTTTCCTTTCATAAATGTATGGTAGGCGTCTGAACCTATAAGGATTCCAATACTGGAGAAGTGATCAGACGTGATTTTGTCAGCCAACTTCATTCCCTTTCTTTCAGTAATTTGGCTGTTGTCCCTAGACCATAACATACAGGCCTGATGGGCATTTGTCTACGATAAGAGTCTTTACCATTCGGGCATAACGCCTAAACGTACTGTAGGTTGTACCACTTTGAAGACTTGGACTCCTGAGTTAGTCAGGAATCCTGCTATGTCTATTCTTTTCTCTCGTACGGACTTGAGTTTCAAGGCATCTACAAATTCTTGGGAGATAAATGTGATTTGGAATCCTTGGTCAAATAATCACGTATGGTGACCTTGGATCTTTTGTTTTTAAGAATTAATTGGGCAGTGCGCAAAGCTGATTTATGATCAGACTTGTTGATAGTACACTTACATCTGGAAGTACTTTACAGAACTGTACTGAATGGAAATTCCTCCTCCACCTGTGGTTTTGGGAGACCTGGGGTTATGTAACCTTAGACACCTGGTGCATTTGTGAAACTCCTTGAGTCGTTTTAACCGTGTGGCACAATCAGGGTAAGCATTGCAGTTGTATATGGAATGTTCTTCTCCACAGAACAGACCTGCCTCCAGACGTTAACAGCATCTTGGGGAGTCACCGTTTTGTGTCACATTAACTGTAGGTTTGGAGGGACCCACTGCATATGTGCCCACACTGCCTTGCTTCCACCTTGGTGTGGTGATAGTTTGTTTAGATATATTTGTGTACTGTTTGTACTCTGTTGTTTACTATGGGTGGTTAATGAAGGTTTAGGTGTTGATTTACCATCTGTGT
>WNGS01161638.1:48118-67575 GCA_020271785.1 Procambarus virginalis | reverse complement strand
ATCAACAAACTGGAAAAGGTGCAAAGACATGCTACTAAGTGGCTCCCAGAACTGAAGGGCAAGAGCTACGAGGAGAGGTTAGAGGCATTAATAAGCCAAAACTAGAAGACAGAAGAAAAGAGGTGATAGTGCTTCTTAAGATATGGGCACCACACAACCGCTGCATATTCCAGTTTTTGGTCTAATAAAAGTCGTGAACAATTCTTTAGTATTTCTCCATCCATGTATTTAAAAGCAATTCTTAGGTTAGAAAGTGTAGCATAGGCTCCTCGCACAATGTTCTTAATGTGATCCTCAGGTGACAGTTTCTATCTAGAACCACCCCTAGATCCCTTTCTTTGTCAGAATTCTTTAAAGATTTCTCACATAATTTATAGGTTGTTTGGGGTCTATGTTCTCCAATTCCACATTCCATAACATGGCATTTATTCACATTAAATTCAATTTGCCAAGTATTGCTCCATATACTTATTTTGTCCAGGTCTTCTTGAAGGGCATGACAATCATCTAGGTTTCTTATCTTCCCTATTATCTTAGCATCATCAGCAAACATGTTCATGTAATTCTGTAATCCCTCTGGTAGATCGTTTATGTAGACAATGAACATTACCGGTGCAAGAACTGAACCCTGTGGTACTCCACTCGTGACATTCCTCCAATCCGATACCTTGCCTCTGATTACGGCCCTTATTTTTCTGTCAGTTAGGAAATTTTTCATTCCTTTTTAGTAGCTTACCTGTCACCCCTCCAATATGTTCCAGTTTCCAGAACAACCTCTTATGGGGAACTCTGTCGAAAGCCTTTTTTAGGTCCAGATAGATGCAGTCAACCCAACCATCTCTTTCCTGTAAAATCTCTGTTGCTCGATCATAGAAACTGAGTAAGTTCGTTACACAGGATCTTCCAGATCGAAAACCATACTGTCGGTCTGATATTATATCATTTCTCTCCAGGTGTTCTACCCATTTAGTTTTAATTATTTTTTCCAATATTTTGACTATTACACTTGTCAATGATACAGGTCTATAATTAAGGGGGGTCTTCCCTGCTTCCACTTTTGTAGATTGGAACTATGTTAGTCTTTTTCCACACATCAGCTACAACTCCTGTAAACAGGGATGCCTGAAAAATCAGCTGAAGTGGAATGCTGAGCTCAGGTGCACATTCTCTCAGAACCCATGGTGAAACTCCATCTGGACCAACTGCCTTGTTCTTACTTAGCTCCTTGAGCATTTTTTCCACTTCGTCTCTAGTCACCTCTATGTGCTCTTATGTTGTTCTCTGGATTCTTATTGTTGTAAGATTGAAGATATTGATAAGATATTAGATTGTAAGATATTGTTGTAAGAAGGTTGTGTGGGGTCTGTGTTCTCCTATTCCACATTCCATAACATGGCATTTATTAACATTAAATTCCATTTACCTGGTTGATACCTGGTTGATGGGGTTCTGGGAGTTCTTCTACTCCCCAAGCCCGGCCCGAGGCCAGGCTTGACTTGTGAGAGTTTGGTCCACTAGGCTGTTGCTTGGAGCGGCCCGCAGGCCCACATACCCACCACAGCCCGGTTGGTCCGGCACTCCTTGGAGGAATAAATCTAGTTTCCTCTTGAAGATGTCCACGGTTGTTCCGGCAATATTTCTTGTGCTCGCTGGGAGGACGTTGAACAACCGCGGACCTCTGATGTTTATACAGTGTTCTCTGATTGTGCCTATGGCACCTCTGCTCTTCACTGGTTCTATTCTGCATTTTCTTCCATATCGTTCACTCCAGTACGTCGTTATTTTACTGTGCAGATTTGGTACTTGGCCCTCCAGTATCTTCCAGGTGTATATTATTTGATATCTCTCTCGTCTTCTTTCTAGTGAGTACATTTGGAGAGCTTTGAGACGATCCCAATAATTTAGGTGCTTTATTGTGTCTATGCGTGCCGTATATGTTCTCTGTATTCCCTCTATTTCAGCAATCTCTCCTGCTCTGAAGGGGGAAGTGAGTACTGAGCAGTACTCAAGATGGGACAACACAAGTGACTTGAAGAGTACAACCATTGTGATGGGATCCCTGGATTTGAAAGCTCTCGTAATCCATCCTATCATTTTTCTGGCTGTCGCAATATTTGCTTGGTTATGCTCCTTAAATGTTAGGTCGTCAGACATTATTATTCCCAAATCCTTTACATGCTGTTTTCCTACTATGGGTACATTTGATTGTGTTTTGTACTCTGTATTATGTTTAAGGTCCTCATTTTTACCGTACCTGAGTACCTGGAATTTATCACTGTTAATATCATGTTATTTTCTGATGCCCAGTCGAAAACTTTATTAATATCAGCTTGAAGTTTTTCAATGTCTTCAGCGAGGTAATTTTCATACTGATTTTTGTGTCATCTGCAAAGGATGATACGAAGCTGTGACTTGTATTTTTGTCTATATCTGATATGAGAATAAGGAAAAGCAGCGGTGCAAGGACTGTACCCTGAGGTACAGAGCTTTTAATTGCACTTGGACTAGATTTTATATGGTTGACCGTTACTCGCTGAGTCCTGTTTGACAGAAAACTGAGTATCCAGCGTCCTACTTTACCGGTTATTCCCATTGACTTCATTTTGTGTGCTATCACGCAATGGTCACATTTATCGAAAGCCTTTGCGAAGTCCGTGTATATCACATCAGCATTCTGTTTTTCTTCTAATGCCTCAGTGACTTTGTCGTAGTGCTCAAGTAGCTGTGAGAGGCACGACCAAAAATGGCCTAGAGACCTTTGGCTAGAGACCAAAAGTCACAAAAATGGAATCAATACAGGAAGAGGCCAAACCCCCAAACATACCAGCGATACAAAGATGCGAGAAACAACTACACGGCAGTGAGGAGAGAGGCAGGAAGAAATTTTGAAAAAGGGATTGCAGACAAATGTATACAGAACCAGGTCTATTCTATAAATTCATAAACAACAAATTGCAGGTAAAGGATAATATTCAGAGGTTGAAAATGGGAAGTAGATTCACGGAAAATGAAAAGGAAATGTGTGAAACATTAAACGAAAAGTTCCAAAGTGTGTTTGTACAAAATGAAATCTTCAGGGAACCAGATACAATAAGAATTCCAGAGAACAACATAGAGCACATAGAGGTGTCTAGAGACGAAGTGGAAAAAATGCTCAAGGAGCTAAATAAGAACAAAGCAGTTGGTCCAGATGGAGTTTCGCCATGGGTTCTGAGAGAATGTGCACCTGAGCTCAGCATTCCTCTTCAATGATTTTCAGGCTCCCTGTTTACAAGCTGATGTTTTCAGTAATTACCTGTTTACATGAGAGCTAGTTGTGTCTGATGTGAGCTCGTGTGATGTGAAAAAGGCTAACATAGTTCCAATCTACAAAAGTGGAAGCAGGGAAGACCCCCTTAACTATAGACCGGTATCATTGACAAGTGTAATAGTCAAAATATTGGAAAAAATAATTAAAACTAAATGGGTAGAACACCTGGAGAGAAATGATATAATATCAGACAGACAGTATGGTTTTCGATCTGGAAGATCCTGTGTATCGAATTTACTCAGTTTCTATGACCGAGCAACAGAGATATTACAGGAAAGAGATGGTTGGGTTGACTGCATCTATCTGGACCTAAAAAAGGCTTTCGACAGAGTTCCACATAAGAGGTTGTTCTGGAAACTGGAAAATATTGGAGGGGTGACAGGTAAGCTTCTAACATGGATGAAAAATTTTCTGACTGATAGAAAAATGAGGGCAGTGATCAGAGGCAATGTATCGGACTGGAGAAATGTCACAAGCGGAGTACCACAGGGTTCAGTTCTTGCACCAGTGATGTTTATTGTCTACATAAATGATCTACCAGTTGGTATACAGAATTATATGAACATGTTTGCTGATGATGCTAAGATAATAGGAAGGATAAGAACTTAGATGATTGTCATGCCCTTCAAGATGACCTGGACAAATAAGTACATGGAGCGCCACTTGGCAAATGGAATTCAATGTTAATAAATGCCATGTTATGGAATGTGGAATAGGAGAACATAGACCCCACACAACCTATATATTATGTGAGAAATCTTTAAAGAATTCTGATAAAGAAAGAGATCTAGGGGTGGTTCTAGATAGAAAACTATCACCTGAGGACCACATAAAGAATATTGTGCGAGGAGCCTATGCCACGCTTTCCAACTTCAGAATTGCGTTTAAATACATGGATGGCGATATACTAAAGAAATTGTTCACGACTTTTGTTAGGCCAAAGCTAGAATATGCAGCGGTTGTGTGGTGCCCATATCTTAAGAAGCACATCAACAAACTGGAAAAGGTGCAAAGACATGCTACTAAGTGGCTCCCAGAACTGAAGGGCAAGAGCTACGAGGAGAGGTTAGAGGCATTAAATATGCCAAAACTAGAAGACAGAAGAAAAGAGGTGATATGATCTACATACAAAATAGTAACAGGAATTGATAAAATCGATAGGGAAGATTTCCTGAGACCTGGAACTTTAAGAACAAGAGGTCATAGATATAAACTAGCTAAACACAGATGCCGAAGAAATATAAGAAAATTCACTTTCGCAAACAGAGTGGTAGACGGTTGGAAGTTAGGGGAGAAGGTGGTGGAGGCCAAGACCGTCAGTAGTTTCAAAGCGTTATATGACAAAGAGTGCTGGGAAGACGGGACACCACGAGCGTAGCTCTCATCCTGTAACTACACTTAGGTAATTACACTTAGGTAATTACGATACCCTGGCGCCTCCTGGGGGCTCCGTTTCAAGGCTTGCATCCTGGTCCTTCAGCGCCTATGTCTGCAGGTGAGTTGGTGCGGTCTGGCGTCTTTGCCCTGATGCTGTTTTGCTTTTGGGAGTAGGAATGGGTGTACATACATACTTGAGAACGTAGAACATTCAAACCGAGGTGCCTGCTGCGGGGCTATTGGCCCATATGTGGCAGCTCTTGTTCTCACTACCCGCTTCCTTGGATCACAGGTGACTGCAGAAGGCCTCTTTGCCCATACGAAGTGGCTCCTGACTGTACTCATCCTGCCCCTCTCCTATGCTTGTCCAATCATGCTTGAGTTCGGGGCCCAGCCTCCACCTTGTTCCACGGTGCAACGGTGGAGGTGCCTGTTCGGTGGTACGTTTTCCTGTGTCGAGGGTGTTATATGCTCGCCTAATTGTGCTTGCAGGGTTGGGCCCTGGCTCTTTGGTTCCGCCTCTCACCTGTCATTCGCCTGACGTGCGGATTCTGAGCCTCCTGGGCTCTCTTGTCTCTACACTTGGAACTGTGTATGGGATCAGCCCAGGTATGGGCTGCCTAATGTGCCTCGTCGCTGCCTCAACCTGTCCTCTTAAAAAGAACGTCGCTTTTGGCCGTTTGCCCGTATGGCCGAATATGGACGTAATTTGAAAATGAAAAAAAATAATGAATATAAATTTGGGATTTTTTTTTTTAACAACAGTAAGTTATGGGTCCTCTGATAGGTTAGGTGGACAGTAAATTCTCATAAAGTTTCAAAACGGTATGAAAAACGTTAATGGAAAGAATCCTTTTCTAAGCTTGCCGAGTAAGCCGGACGACTCAAACAGAAAACGGAACAGAACGTCACTTTGTGAGTCGATTTCATTTCAAATTACGTCCAAATTTGGCCATAGCGCGCATACGAGCCAAAAGTGACGTTATTTTTAAGAGGACGGGTTGGCTGCCTAATGTATTCCATCTGTTTCCTGTGACACTGCATACGTTTCTTCTCATGTCCCTGTGGCTTGGTTGGGTACTCGGTTTCCACCTGTGTCCCCTTGTTTGTGTGCCATCCGTGTTACAGTTTATCTTTATCTACCCTGTCACTTCCTCTGGGAGTGTGGTGACGTTTGCTGCGGTTTTGATACTGCGGCTGCGTGTGGGGTATGGTTGTGGCGTTTTGTTCAGTCATTCCGTGCTCCTTCTGGCGCCTTCCTTNATAGGGGTTTGTTTTGGGGCGCTTACCTTTCTGGGTGCCTGTCCCGTCAATGGCAGACATAGAATGCTTCCAACCACACGGGGGCTTCTATAGGCCATTGCTCCCCTTGCCTCTCTGAGGGGGCCCGGTTCTGGCCGTGGTTCCCGGTAGGCCTAAGAACTCCATACACATGACTGATGCCAAAGTCTGACATTAGCATATCAGCCTGGGATAGCTCCGGGGAGCCTCCGGGACTCACCCAGAAAATGGCGTTTCATTACATTCAACGCTGGTTTTTCTTCTGTCGTCTAGTTTTGGCATATTTAATGCCTCTTACCTCTCCTCGTAGCTCTTGGCCTTCAGTTCTGGGAGCCACTTAGTAGCATGTCTTTGCACCTTTTCCAGTTTGTTGATGTGCTTCTTAAGATATGGGCACCACACAACCGCTGCATATTCTAGCTTTGGCCTAACAAAAGTCGTGAACAATTTCTTTAGTATATCGCCAACCATGTATTTAAAAGCAATTCTGAAGTTAGAAAGCATGGCATAGGCTCCTCGCAGAATATTCTTTATGTGGTCCTCAGGTGATAGTTTTCTATCTAGAACCACTCCTACCACTCCACTATCTAGAACCGAGAACTTTCAAATCCAGGGATCCCATCACAATGGTTGTACTCTTCAAATCAATTGTGTTGTCCTGTCTTGAGTACTGCTCAGTACTCACTTCCCCCTTCAGAGCAGGAGAGATTGTTGAAATAGAAGGAATACAGAGAACATATATGGCACGCATAGATGCGATAAAGCACCTAAATTATTGGGATCGTCTCAAAGCCCTCCAAATGTACTCACTAGAAAGAAGACGAGAGAGATATCAAATAATATACACCAGGAAGATACTGGAGGTCCAAGTACCAAATTTACACAGTAAAATAACAACGTACTAGAGTGAACGATATGGAAGAAAATGCAGAATAGAACCAGTGAAGAGCAGGGGTGCCATAGGCACAATCAGAGAACACTGTACAAACATCAAAGGTCCACGGTTGTTCAACACCCTCCCAGCAAGCATAAGAAATATTGCCAGAACAATCGTGGACATCTTCAAGAGGAAACTAGATTTATTCCTCCAAGGAATGCCGGACCAACCGGGCTGTGGTGGGTATGTGGGCCTGCGGGCTGCTCCAAGCAACAGCCTAGTGGACCAAACTCTCACAAGTCAAACGTGGCCTCGGGCCGGGCTTGGGGAGTAGAAGAACTCCCAGAACCCCATCAACCAGGTAACTCCTAGATCTCTTTCTTTATCAGAATTCTTTAAAGATTTCTCACATAATATATAGGTTGTGTGGGGTCTGTGTTCTCCTATTCCACATTCCATAACATGGCATTTACATTAAATTCCATTTGCCAAGTGGTGCTCCATATACTTATTTTGTCTAGATCATCTTCATGAGCATGACAATCATCTAAGTTTCCTATCCTTCCTATTATCTTAGCATCATCAGCAAACATGTTCATATAATTCTGTATACCAACTGGTAGATCATTTATGTAGACAATGAACATCACTGGTGCAAGAACTGAACCCTGTGGTACTCCACTTGTGACATTTCTCCAGTCTGATACATTGCCTGTGATCACAGCCCTCATTTTTCTATCAGTCAGAAAATTTTTCATCCATGTTAGAAGCGTACCTGTCACTCCTCCAATATTTTCTAGTTTCCAGAACAACCTCTTATGTGGAACTCTTTCGGAAGCCTTTTTTAGGTCCAGATAGATGCAGTCAACCCAACCATCTCTTTCCTGTAATATCTCTGTTGCTCGATCATAGAAACTGAGTAAATTCGATACACAGGATCTTCCAGATCGAAAACCATACTGTCTGTCTGATATTATATCATTTCTCTCCAGGTGTTCTACCCATTTAGATTTAATTATTTTTTCCAATATTTTGACTATTACACTTGTCAATGATACTGGTCTATAATTAAGGGGGGTCTTCCCTGCTTCCACTTTTGTAGACTGGAACTGTCAAATATTAACAGAGTTAATATTTGAAAACCCTTGAGATATTGACATAATGGCATTGCAGCTCTGGAATAAGGATGATAAGCTGATAATTTTAAATGCCTACAGCCCACCAGCAAGCAACACATGGAGAAAGGAAGAACTGGATGACAAACGAGAGGGCCTCATAATGGTCATGAGAGATATTATTGTACAAGCAGATAAAGATAAATCACGACTGTTGATTCTGGGGGACTTCAACTTTAAAGCATTGAATGTAATGAAATGCCTCTTTTGTGGTAATCTCCATTGGTTCCTTGATTCCCCTCCTCTCCCTTCCTGGTAGTTCGATACCTGCTGGATATATACTGGATGGGGTTCTGAAAGTTCTTCTATTCCCTAAGCCCAGCCCAGGGCCAGGCTTGACATGTGAGAGCTTGGTCCAATAGGCTGTTGCTTGGAGTGATCCACATGCCCACATATCAACCATAGCCCAGATAGTGCGGCACTTCTTGAAGAAAACTATCTAGTTTTTCCATGTGTATATTATTTGATATCTCTCCTGTTTCCTTTCTAGGGAATATATTTGGATTTTTCAGATGATCTCAATATTTTTTTCCATGTGTATATTATTTGATATCTCTCCTGTTTCCTTTCTAGGGAGTATATTTGGAGTTTTGAGACAATCCCAATATTTTAGGTGTTCTATTTTTTTAGGTATCGGGTCTATATATGCCTTATATGTTCTCTGTATTCCCTCTATTTCAGCAATCTCTCCCGCTCTGAAGGGGAAAGTGAGTATTGAGCAGTACTCAAGACGAGACAGCATAAGTGATTTGAATAGTACAACCATTGTTATTGGATCCCTGAATTTGTAGTTTCTCGTAATCCATCCTATCAGCTGGGTAGATCCTGTTTGTATATCTGCTTCAGAACTAAGACTTCAGACCCCAGAAGGTTCTTAGCCTCTTTCCCCTTAGTTCCTTGCTTCCCCCCTCTCCTTTGCGGGAGGGTGAAGCTTCCTCGCTTCCTCGCTTCCTCCCTTCCCTTTGGGGCACCACCAAAACAGAAATATAGGAGAGGGACCCATGGAAACATGGTGGTGACTAAAAGCAGACCCCCACACCTGGCAGGAAAACAAAAACAAAAGAAAAACCCCACAATAGGACAACATACCCAAGCAGAACAGAGCCGGCCGCTATAATAGGTGACAACTAGCTGTGCAGTACCCTGCGCCCATACCAATGACGAAAACTCCCTCCTACCCAGAGGCAAACAAGGGCAACACGACTCTAGCTGACTCCAAGGGCGGCCAAGTACCAAGTATAAAAAGACACATTGGAGGACCTGTGTCCTCCGCTGTGGAGGACCAGCAGAGAACCTGGCTCCCAGAACCTGGGAGCCAGGTTCTGGCTTGTGGTCCACGGTAGGCAAGAACTCCATGAACTCCTGATAACTAATTACATTCAATGCTAGTTTTTTGAGCCCAGCAGGGGTTTGTTTTGGCTATAACCTTCTGGATGCCTTCCCTGTTGAGGTCACAAAATATCACCACTTCCTGAGCCTCTTTGTTGGGGACCAGGTTCTGGCATTAGTCCCTGGTAGGCCTGAGAACCTCATGGCTGATGTGACCTGGTAGATGGGGAACATCTCAGTGTATAGCTTCAGTGAGCCACCGGGGGTCATTCAAAGAGAGGTGTTTCATTACATTCACTGCAGTTTTTTTTAATTGTTTTTGTTTACATTTCTATCTCTTCAGTGTTATAGCTCATGATGTTTTATGTACTAGATAGGATTAGTTTTTACCCTTTTCTTTTGTACAATATCATTCCTGTTAAAATGTAAAGAATTTGTTGCTTTGTATTTATGGAGACTTGCTTTACCAGGTGTCTATGCAAAGGAGCTGCTACATAAAAGATTGCAGTTTGGTCCTCTGCAAGCTGAGAGGGTGCTTGTTGGCACCCAACAAACAGTAGTCGAAAAAGAAATTAAGGAGAGGTAAGTATGTGTTAATGTTTATTTTATTTTGGCTGTTGGCTGCCCTTCAGTGCTATCACAATGTGATAGAATGATGTTATGCCACTTCTTTCAGTATGAATATATAAGTAATGTCTTAGTTATTGCATTTGGTTGCTTCCTGAGGTAAGATCTGTAGAGTTGCTCTTATAAAAATCTTGATTGGTCAGGTAGTTGAAATTTTCTAGCAATATCAATTAAAGGAATTATTTTTCAAAGAGTTTCCTTTAACCCTCAAACCACTAGGGGCCCAAATGGAATTCACACCCACAGGCGCAAAAAAAAAAAAAAATCCAAAAATTCTTTCGTCTTATAGAAGTGTTAATTTTTGTTCCCTGATCACGGAAAACATAACAAAAAAATCGTAGGTGGCATATTTTAGCCGCAATAGGGTAGGGAAGTGTGGCAAAAAAGGGCGTTGGCAAAGCCTTCGCCAGACGAGGTCTACTCCGCCGGAGCTGTCAAACGGCAGTTGCCACAAATATATTATTACATAATTATTTCAATGTCTCTGATTTTTTCTTAGTTTTTTGCAGTAATATTATTCCATACAGTGAATTGTGGTATATTTATATTATAAAATGTGTGAACCATCGCTGTACTCAAAATTATGGTGTGCATATAAGTGATTCAATTATTATGTTCATAAAACAATAAACAAATAGTTTTGCTGTTGTTACACTATATACACAGGTTATACATTCACTTAGTTGTATTTACGGGGGTTGAGCTTTGCTCTTTCGGCCCGCCTCTCAACTGTCAATCAACTGTTTACTAACTACACTAACTACATTTTTTTTTTTTTTTTTTCCACACACACACACACACACACACCCCAGGAAGCAGCCCGTGACAGCTGACTAACTCCCAGGTACCTATTTACTGCTAGGTAACAGGGGCATTCAGGGTGAAAGAAACTTTGCACATTTGTTTCTGCCGGGTGCGGGAATCGAACCCGCGCCACAGAATTACGAATCCTGCACGCTATCCACCAGGCTACCTGGCCCCTACAGGTTATATATAAGTATCTGCATGTTTTGTTCACTATAACAAACTACTAAGTTGGTCTTGTGAGTCAAAAAGCAATGAGGAGTGACTGCCAAACACCAGCGAGCCACTCACTGCCACTCCCTCCCTCAACACCACCTCACTCACCCTCATTCACCTCCCACAATACTGTTTTTGCATTTATTCACTATACACAGACATTATATATACGCATTTACATGTTTTGTTCACCATAACTGTACATCTAAGCTTGTATTGTGAGTAAAGGCACAAAGACGTAGCTACTCACACAGTCAGCTGATCGGCGGCCGCCCTCAAGGCCAGACGCACTATTGTCCTCCAACAATATTGGTTGCGGTGTTATTACGCTATATACACACATTATATATAAGTATCTACCTGTTTTATTCACCATACTTGTACAAATAAGCTGGTATGGTGCCCAAAGACCATAGTAGCCATCAGTAAACAACATGCCAAGTTGTGCAGATGACGCTCCTCCCTCACCAAAATGGCGGCTCCAAACCTACTCCTCTCGCTGTTATCTCACACTATACACACGTTATATGTAAGTATCTACATTTATGTTCACCATAGCGAACCACTAAGCTGGTATGGTGAGTGCAGTCAATAGATGGTGGCCACACACAGTCAGAAGGCGACGCCACAACCCTCCCTCCACAACATTACTCTTCCCTCCATGGAGCACAGCGCTAAATATCAACACAATCTTGCTGTTATCAGAATCCTGGTCAGTTTTATCACAGTCAGGGGGCTTCAGTAATACTATCACTGCTAAATAATAGCAGTATCATTTATATTTTGGCATTTGTAGGCAATGCAGTGGTCACAAGCTGAACAGCGGTGCTGTGAGCTCGTGCTGCGTGCGCCAGCCTTGGTGGCTTGCTCAATACTGATGCTCTAATAC
Organism: Procambarus virginalis; assembly: GCA_020271785.1. Classification (NCBI taxonomy): domain Eukaryota; kingdom Metazoa; phylum Arthropoda; class Malacostraca; order Decapoda; family Cambaridae; genus Procambarus; species Procambarus virginalis. The sequence goes on along the minus strand of WNGS01161638.1, from coordinate 55,690 downwards.
CCAAGAATGTTGGGCTGGATTTTTTTTCTAGGTGGCATCTGGCAACTATCGATCGTGGCTGTACTATAGCTGCCCCTATCCCAGGCGGGGTGTTTAAATTATAGCGCTAGACACGAAATCATATATAAATGATGTGCGTGGTTTCAGTTTTGTCACTGATGTCATTTATATATGATATGCGCGGTTTGAGAGTTAAGAGTGCGGCATCTGGCAATTGACATTACTCTTGATAAATTTAGGAGAATTGGTTTCTGTTCATCAATCCATATTATTTCTTGTTATAATAATTTTGGAGCATGTGGCATAATTATGCGCAAAAATATTTTTGCAAAATACTAAGTTTACAATTTCTGGGGGAAGCCTCTTATAACTCTGAGGGGTATCTTGCTAAGATGGCTTCTAATTACCAGATCGTATCAGCTGTGGAGTTCTATTCAGCCTATCAAGGATCAATGCCAGAACCTGGCTCCCTCACCAACCCGTCCTCTTAAAAATAACGTCACTTTTGGCTCGTATGAGCGCTATGGCCAAATTTGGACGTAATTTGAAATGAAATTGACTCACCAAAGTGACGTACTGTTCCGTTTTCTGTTTGAGTCATCCGGCTTACTTGGACAGCTTAAAAAAGGATTCTTTCCATTAACGTTTTTCATACCGTTTTGAAACTTTATGAGAATTTCCTGCCCACCTAACCTATCAGAGGACCCTTAACTTGCTGTTGTTGAAAAAAATCCCAAATTTATGTTCATTTTTTTTTTTTAATTTTCAAATTATGTCCATATTCGGCCATATGGGCAAACGGCCAAAAGCGACGTTCTTGTTAAGAGGACAGGTTGCCCTCACAGAGATGCAGGGAGCAGGTAACACTCCGCCACCTCACCATGAAAGGCAGTCAGAAAGTCCTTGAATCATTACAAACCACAGTTGAGTTCAAAGTGACTGAAACCTCACAATATGTTGAATAAACTCTTCTAACAATGTAAACAAATGATCAAATCTTTCGAAATAAGCATGCACTCATTTTCCCCACCCCCTCACATTCTTTTGGGGAGAGGAATGTGGGGCTCATACTGTCCACTGGCTAGAGCAATCAGTTCTTTTCACTGACGCATGGTGTCAACACTTTTGCTGTAGGACTCTCTGGCTGTCTCCCAGCCATGGCGGATTCCAGTGCTTCTCAGCTAAGTGCCGATCTTTTTTTAACTTTGTCTTGAATGGCTTTTTGTTGTGCATTGTTTTGATGGTGTGGGGGTCTGGCTTTTAGAGCACTTGGAGCGGCATGTATTCAGGACTACTTCCTGAGTGCTCTATGGCACTGTCCCTACACTGACAGTTCTCTTCTCTGGTGTTTTTGGGATTTTGCTCTCTTAGAAGTCCGTCCAGCTTGAGATGGCCCTCGCCTTGGGTGAGTCAGGGGTTCTTGTGGTCCCTCTGTCTTTTTCCAGGTCAAGAGTGAGTGTTGGTGCAATGCACTGGTGGTTCACCTGTTTTTACATATGACATGCCGAGGCCAGTCTTCATAGTCTTGTAAACCAGGCTGTGTCAGTTCACTTTTAGGTCTGGCATAGTGTTCCTAGTGCCTGATGTCCTGCTTTATTTACCCTTTAGCCCTGGAAATCCCCCATGGATTCAGTTTGCCCTGGGGATACTCTCTCTGACCATGTTCTTGCCTAGTGTGCATTTGAGGAAAGTTTATAGTCTGTGCCCTGGGCCGACAGTCACTTTCTTGTGCCTCTGCAATTCTGCCTGTTGTGCCAAAGACACAGCCCTGAGTCCCATGTTTTATCTAATGGCACTTTTCCCTTTGCTTATAGCTGAAGATCTTTGGGTGCACCATGCCGTAATCTGAGAGTACCACAGGTGTATACATCTTGTTCAAGCAACTGTTCACTAAGTTGAACCAAGTTATAGTAGTTATCCATATATAAATGAATGAGCCTCCATATATAAATGAATGAGTCACAAAAACAATGGGCCTCCTGCTTGGGTGGCCACCCACACGGCAGTGTCGTAATGCCACGTGGGGTATACAGAGAAGGGGAAGACGTTGGCATGCATTTTAAAACAAGTCCCATAATAATTGGACAATAATGGAATTTTTATAAATATTTTAATTGTTGATTGCGTAAACATTATGTCCCAAACAACCGTGTATTGTTTAATGACTGTGAGAACGTCATCACAAAGTCAAAAGTGTTAATGCAGCAACACTGGTACTTACAATAAAGGGTGTGGTCAGTCTAGGCTTTAACTTAAATAAGGATACTATTAAATTGTATTATCACTATGTGTTCATTTATTGTCAAGTATGTTACTCTATATTTATATATTTGCGATATATAACTGAATTTATCCAATGACAAGAATTATTGTTAAATATTAACCCTTAAACGAAGCAAATCATATATAAATGATTTCAGTGACAAAACCGAACCGTATATGTAATATATATATATGATTTCGTGTCTAGCACTATAATTTAAACGCCCCACCTGGGATAGGGCAGCTATACTGTACTGCAGCCACGACTGATAGTTGCCAGATGCCACCTAGAAAAAAATCCAGGCCAACATTCTTGGTGTGAGGGCTTCAGTATTGAACAAGCCACCAAGGCTGACGCACGCAGCATGAGCTCACAGCACCGCTGTTCAGCTTGTGACCACAGCATCACCAACAAATGCCATAATATATATGTTCATGTTATTATTTAGCGATGATAGTATTACAGAAGACCCCTGACTGTGATAAAACTGACCAGGATTGTGGTGATATTTAGCGCTGTGCTCCATGGAGGGAGGAGTACTGCTGTGGGAGGGAGGGTGGTGGTGTCGTCTTCTGATTGTGTGTGGCCACCTTTTATTGATTGCACTCATCATACCAGCTTAGTGGTTCGCTATGGTGAACACAAATGTAGATACTTATGTATAACGTGTGTATAGAGTGTAATAACAGCAATAGGAGTAGGTTGGGAGCCGCCATTTTGGTGAGGGGAGTGGCGTCGTCTGCACGACTTATCATGTTGTTTACTGGTGGCCACTATGGTCTTTGGGTACCATACCAGTTTATTTGTACAGGTATGGTGAATAAAACAGGTAGATACTTATATATAATGTGTTTATATAGCATAATAACACCACAAACATTATTGTTGGAGGAATAATTAGTGCGTCCGGTCTTGAGGGCGGCCGCCACCAGCTGACTGTGTGAGTAGCTACGTCTTTGTGCCTTTACTCACCATACAATCTTAGATGTACAGTTATGGTGAACAAAACATGTAAATACTTATATATAACGTCTGTGTATAGTGAATAAATGTAAAAACAGTATTGTGGGAGGAGAATAAGGGCGAGTGAGGTGTTGTTGAGGGAGGAAGTGGCAGCGAGTGGTTGGCTGGTGTGTGGCGGTCACTCCTCGTTGCATTTTGACTCCCAATACCAACTTAGTGGTTCGTTATGGTAAACAAAACATGCAGATACTTATATATAACATGTGTATATAGTGTAATAACAGCAAAACTATTTGTTTATTGTTTTATGAACATAATAATTGAATCACTAATATGCACACCATAATTTTAAGTACAGGGATGGTTCACACATTTTATAATATAAATATATCACAATTCACTCTATTAAATAATATTACTGCAAAAAAAATAAGAAAAAATCAATCAGAGATATTGAAATAATTAGGCAATAATATATTTGTGCAACTGCTGCCTGACAGCTCTAGCGGAGTAGACCTCGTCTGGCGAAGGCTCTGTCAACGCCCCTTTTTGGGGGGAGCCCCTACGGCTCCGAGGAGCTTACCAGGCTGATATGGTAATGTCAGACTTTGGCATCAGTCATGTGTACGGAGTTCTTATGGGCCTACCGGGGACCACGAGCCAGAACCTGGCTCCCTCAGAGGCAAGGGGAGCAATGGCCTATAGAAACCCCCGTGTGGTTAGAAGCATTCTATGTCTGCCATCGACCAGGTTAGGCACCCAGAAAGGTAGGTGTCCCAAAACGAACCCCTATTCTGGTGAAAATTGCAACCAAAAGTCGAATGAGTAGATAGAACTCCCCAAACAAAAACGAGCAAACTAGTGTGACGTCATTTGTCGTCGCGCCGCTGTCTGCGCGGGGATCCACACCCAGTTCTTCGGCTGATGCTAGTAATTACCTAAGTGTAATTACCTAATTACAGGATGTCCATCCTCATCCTTTAATTACAGGATGAGAGCTACGCTCGTGGTGTCCCATCTTCCCAGCACTCTTTGTCATATAACGCTTTGAAACTACTGACGGTCTTGGCCTCCACCACCTTCTCCCCTAACTTGTTCCAACCGTCTACCACTCTGTTTGCGAAAGTGAATTTTCTTATATTTCTTTGGCATCTGTGTTTAGCTAGTTTATATCTATGACCTCTTGTTCTTAAAGTTCCAGGTCTCAGGAAATCTTCCCTATCGATTTTATCAATTCCTGTTACTATTTTGTATGTAGTGATCATATCACCTCTTTTTCTTCTGTCTTCTAGTTTTGGCTTATTTAATGCCTCTAACCTCTTGTAATGAACAATAGTGGGCTTGCTATGGGGAACTTGGTACTATTAAGGGGTAAGGGTAAGACTAGAGGTATCAAGATATGGGAGAACAAAAGGCCCGGCCCCCAAAGTAAAATATCCACAATAATAATTGCTTGCTACTAAACCTGGTTAGTCTAGGAAATGATTATTGTACTCCCACATAGGAATAAGGGATACTCTGTTCAACCTTACTTATTTATTAACCCTTAACACCCCCCATACACAATCTCACCAATAACAATTTAATACTAACTTTACCACCCAATCTTACGTTAAAAGCCTTGGTCCACCTAGGCAGGATACAAGGTTTTACACTGAAAGCAAGCTAGGGTAAAGCTCTACTATAACACCTAGAGTCAGCCTAGGGTAGGGGACCACGTGGGACACTGGGACCCCAGTTAGCATAACAGGTACAAAATACTTAAATATACTTACTACACCCCAGGTATACTACTCTACACATATAACGATAGGTATGCCACAATATAACCACAAAAATAGCAAAGAAAACTTAACCAGACGAAGATACAGAAAAAATAAATAAGAGGAGGGAGAGGCACTTCCTTCCACCACAACCAGTCAGCCGAGAAGAGCGTCTCCCGTCTCCGAAAGCTATGCTGCCAGCAGACTGTTCAACTAATCATACTGGTGCCCGATACTAAATTTACTCAGGTTTACTTTACAAATGATTAGACAGTATTAGTAAACATAGTTGGTGCCTATTTTATTATTTAATAAACAACCCCAAGCTCAATCTTTAAATACTCTTTGAGAAACAAGAATAGTCTTACGACTGGCAGGGAAGATACAAACAACTAACTCTCTCTATGCGTGCCCTGCCATATTCTCGATAATAAGCTCAATTTTGACCTCTGGTTTCCCTCTAAAGAACCCAGAGTCGTAACACTCCTCCCCCCTTCAGAGAAAAAAAAAATGTGACTACTAGAATAGTAGTCATATTTTTTTTGTAAGAGTATACAGAATAAAATGGACATCCATGACATAATAGAAAATCAACCAAACAACAATTTCTGTCAAAAAAAAAATTACAAGGGAATCCTCTGAAAGAAAAAACATACACAAAACAAAAAAACAAAAGGAAGTAAATAAATTGGACACGGGATATTTAATGTCACAGGAGAACCTAAAAAAAAATAACTAAAGCATGACATTTGGTATGGCTTCCTGCGGCTCAGATGAATGTTACTCAGGCAAGCGGGACAGAGCGTCGGCTATCACGTTGAGCCGGCCCGGTAGGTGGATAATAGATAGATTAAAGTCCTGTAGGTACAATGCCCACCTGAGGATGCGTTTATTTTTCTGCTTCATCTGATTCATGAAAACTAATGGGTTATGGTCCGTGTACACTTCTACTATATTACCTGTGAGGTACACTTCGAACTTTTTGCAAGTTAGCACTAGCGCCAACGCCTCTTTTTCTATCACTGAATAATTGCGCTGCGCCTTGTCAAATTTCACAGAGTAATAATATACTGGGTGTTCCACTTTATCATCCCCAGTTTGCAACAACACTGCACCAGCACCCGAGTCAGACGCGTCAACTTGAATTTTAAACGGACGGTCGAACCTTGGACTAGCAAGCACTGGGGCGGAAGCTAAGATCAATTTCAAGTTTTTAAATGCCTCTGCACAGTCCGATGACCACTTAAATTTAACGGCCTTCCGCAACAAATCTGTGAGAGGAGTGGCCACACTGGAAAAGTTCTGACAAAAGCGTCGGTAGTACGCACACATACCGATAAATCGTTGAATGTCCTTTTTAGACCTGAGCACTGGATAGTCCAGAATAGCACTAATTTTGTCTTGTCGAGGTAACACTTTTCCTTGGCCCACTTCATAACCGAGGTACGTCACTGTGCCTTGGCCAAAATGACACTTTTTAGCATTTAAGGTTAGATTTGCATGTTTCAACACTGTGAACAACTGGCGTAACCTAGCTATGTGGTCAGCCCAATTAATATCAAAGAGCACAATATCATCTAAATACGCCCGACAATTTGGCACATTAGCGAGCAAAGAGTTCATTAGCCTCTGGAACGTGGCAGGGGCATTACGCAAGCCGAATGGTAACACTTGATACTCAAACACACCCTCGGGTGTCACAAACGCCGTTAGTTGTTTAGCACGTTCAGTGAGAGGGATTTGATAGTACCCTCTCGATAGATCGAACTTGGATACATACGTGGCGTTCCCGATTTCGTCGATACAGTCCTCGAGACGTGGCAACGGATAGGCGTCCACTATGGTCGCCTTGTTGAGCTGCCGATAATCGGTGCATAATCGCCAGGAGCCATCTGGTTTGGGGACCAAAAGGCAGGGCGAGCACCAAGAGCCCTGGCTCGGCCTGATGAGGCCGTGCTGGAGCAAGAAGTCGACCTCCTTACGGACGATGGCCTTCTTTTCCGGACTCATCCGATAGGGTGAAGGCGAATGGGGGTGTAGTCCGTCAACTCGACATCATGGTAAATGGCATCAGTCTGGGTCGGGACCTCCCCGAACAGACTGGAGAATTCGTCAAGCAACGACTGCACCTCGTCACGTTGGGACATCTGCAAATGGGACAGTCCCTCCTCCACAGCATTCACAGAACTAGAATTAGTGAGAATGAGATTAGTTGGGTCCCCAGAACAATCATCCCCTCCCTCACTGGAAATGGAAACATTGGTTAGTGCAATGGGCCTGGGGCCCTGGAACTTCTTCAGCCGATTCACGTGTACAAGCATTACCTGTTTACGCTTATCAGAGTGTCTCACTTTGTACGTGAGGTCCCCAGTCTTCTCTGTCACAATGTAGGGGCCCTCGTACTTGTGGGACATAGTGCTCCCCAGTCGAGGCTTTAGTACCAGGACAGGGTCACCGGGCTGAAATACCCGCAACTTAGCCTTGGCATCGTTCCGTTCTTTCATATTCTCTTGGGCCTTCCCAAGATACTTTAGTGCCGCAGCCTTGCAGTCCTTGAGTCTCTGGTGGTGTTGCGCAAAGAAA
>WNGS01161638.1:25123-47146 GCA_020271785.1 Procambarus virginalis | reverse complement strand
TTATTCTTTCAACGGCAGACAAACACATCACTCGCACGCAGACAAAGCTAACGGCACTGGGTGCCTACTGTATGAACGTAGACTAGGTCTATACACCCTCCAGTAGGCTGGTGGTTTAACCTTAAAGTGCGCATCACGTCATATGAAGTGTTGCAAGTTGTTCCAGTCAACTGCGCTTCACGTCATATGACGTGTTGGAGTACTACTCGAGATTTAAACGGCCCGCGGATACACGGGGTTCACCACACCTTCATCAGGGCTCTTGTAAACAGACGCCATTTTTTAAAAAATCGTGGGCCAAATTCCCAGGTGTTAGGGGCCTCAGTATTGAGTGAGCTGCCAAGCCTGACACACGCAGCATGAGCTCACAGCACTGCTGTTCAGCTTGTGACCTGGTTTGTACCAAGGCACAAATCCTGGTTTGTGCCTCGGAGAGGCTACGGGATCCAATAAGTTCAGTAGAACTTCGGTTTCAATCATTTTACCCTGTCGTAGCTCAGTCGATTAACCACTTAACTGCTCCAACGAGTTTTCTCGGTCGGCGGGAAACTGCGCCAACCGAGAAAACTTGTTTTGATTTTTCGTAACCAATTCTAAATGTGTACGAGGTTGGTTGTGTACGAAATGGACTCTTAGGACCTCCAGTGAGAGGCAGCCATCCTGGAAAAAAATCCCAGAATGCTTTAGGGCTGCTGGCTGGGTTAGTACTGAATGAGCAACCATTGGTGGCGCACGCGCCTCTGGCTCCCAAACACCTGTCCGACTCGGTGTTGAAAGATAATGCTCTGTCGGTGAAATTCAAACCTTATTATTTGAAGAACATAAGGGTCATAATATTGGGGAAGCCAGGCGCAATAAGGACCTAACACTTATACAAAGGTCGGATGCAAGTGATACAGCACCTATGAGGACGATATAGCGAGTGTGTCCAGTTGTAGCTCTGAGCGTCACCCTTGCAATCCTATGCTATTTATTTAGATGATACTTAGATGAATCGTTTTCTGCGTTCAGTGATGATGCATCTGATACAAATAGCATAGATGAACAGTGTTAGTGGCTTCCATGGTGGTGTTTTCCATAGATACTGTCTCCACTCGATCATCTGGACTATATGGGAAGGACCCTCAGCCGGATTATCACGTTTTTCGGATAATGGTACTTTTTCACCTACGAGTCCAAAACTAACCATTTCCAACTATTTTTATACTACAAACAACATAATTTGAATTCCCATGCCCATATATAATTATTAAATATTCAACTAGAAACCTCAACTTACCTTGTTGTTCGTCTTCTTGAATGATGACACACATCTTGAAGTTAAAAATTCTTGACAATTTACGTAACTTATAGTAACACAACACTAAAATTAACACTTAAAATTACTGTACAGTTCATTAGGCAAGTTAGTTTTCACTGTCAGCTGAGGAAGCCTCACTAGTTGAAGGCACTTGGGTGCGTGTACCGCCTCACTTGTTGAAGGTGCTTGGGTTGCGTGTGCCGCCTCACTTGTTGAAGGCGCTTGGGTTGCGTGAGCCGCCTCACTTGTTGAAGGCGCTTGGGTTGCGTGTGCCGCCTCACTTGTTGAAGGCGCTTGGGTTGCGTGTGCCGCCTCACTTGTTGAAGGGCTTGGGTTGCGTGTGCCGCCTCACTTGTTGAAGGCGCTTGGGTTGCGTGTGCCGCCTCACTTGTTGAAGGCGCTTGGGTTGCGTGTGCCGCCTCACTTGTTGAAGGCACTTGGTTTGATTTTTTCGTACCATATAAGAATCAAGTGTTGCTTGCCTTCTGTGTTCACTGGCCAGTTGTATGATCAGCTCTTTTGTTCGCCTCAGGTACTGATACATGTTTCCAACTTCTGGATGAGCACAATTAGATGAAAAATTAATTAATCCGTCAACATAGGTCATGAGTACACTATTTCGTGGTCATTGGTGTTGGTTCTTCACTGTCTTCTTCATCCTCTTCGTCGGCCTCACCAGTAACAGACTGGAGAATCTCGTCTTCACTCATCACACCATATCCTGGGTCATTGGCATCTTGTTCAAGCCAATCAACCACATCCTGTCTTTCTAAGTTTTCACCGGCATTTCTAAACATTCCATGGATTTCATCTGTAAATCCTTCAAAATCCATTTCTGCATCCTCCTCATTTCTAATCGTAGACGTGAGGAGTTTTTTCCAGGAATTTTTCAAAGTCGATTCCTTTAATTCACTCCACACCTTGGCCCAGTTATAGATGGCTTCCTTGATTGTATAGTTCTTCAAATTCTGAAGTTTTTTTTTAGCCCTGTTATCCACACCGAGTTCAATATCTTCTGGAAGAGGCAAAACCACCAAAACTTCGTTTAGCATCTTTTTGTGTACAACCTCTTTGTGGCACAGATAACTCCTGATCCATAGGCTGAATGAGAGAGGTTGTGTTAGGAGGTAGTGCCATACACGTTATCTTGCCATCATGTGAGGTTAACGTGTCAATTCTGGGGTGGGCAGGCGCATTATCAAGCAACAGTAAAGCCCGAACTTCGCTTGGCTTTATTTTGAGTTTCTTAATTTGATAGGCACGAACTTCCCTGCAGAACACGTCATGAAACCAGGAAGAAGATCTCCTGTGTAAACCATGCATTTTTTGAGTTATAATATTTCACTGGCAGTCTGTCCAAGCAATGTTGCAAGGCTCTTGGTTTCTTAGATTTGCCAACAATTGCACACATGATTCTGTCTGTGCCGTCGGCATTCGCACACATCATGGCTGAGAGCCTGTCCTTGCAAACCTTACGCCCTGGCACACAACCCTCACTCCTCATTGCAAGAGTTTTTTCTGGTAAACTCCTCCAATACAACCCGTTTCATCTGCATTATAAATTTGATACGAATATATATTATTTGCCACAATATATCTCGTAATTTATGTTTAAATGGTTCTACACTGCTTTCATCTGCACTCAATTTTTCACCGACAATTTTCCTCTTCACAATATTGTGCCTACCCTTGAACCTTGCAACCCACCCTTCACTCGCTTCAAAATTCTTTATTCCAAGGCTTGCAGCAAACCTGCTTGCAGCATTTTGTATTTCTGGGCCGCGAATTGTCACGCCAGCTGTGCGGTGCTGAGCAAACCACTTGTACACAGCCTCATCCAACTGCACATGCGTCGAAGTTTTCATAGTTTTCTAACACAACCTCTGCTAGTGCTCGCACCTTCACTTTCACAGGTTGAAATGAATTGCATAAGTTTCTCTTTTTGTTTCCTTATATCACAAACAGTACTAGTGCCTATATTAAATTCCTTGGCAACACTTGAGGTCGACCGGCCATGTTCACAAAGTTGTATAACACGTAGCTTGTCCTTAGTGTTAGGACAACCTTCTTCCTCTTACCACCTCCAGAACGATTCATGCTGCTAGCAGACAGTCTTGGCCAAAAAATGTTCAAAGTTACTATGAAAATAAAAAAGTTATTTAAAAAATATTTCACTAATGGCGCGGCACTGTGGTGTAACACGAGGGTAGAGAGCACATGGGTTGACCAGGCCTGGACGGGTCCAGTCGGGGCAGGGAGAGGCACGTTACGTAGGCCGCCAGGAGGAAAAAAATAAATATTTTTGAAGGAAACTTCAGCCTGTGCAAATTGTTTTTAGGAAACTTGTATGGAATTTTTTATTACATAATTACTAGTATTTCTTTTGATTTTGGCTATGATGAATTGTACTAAAATTTATAGTAATTACTGTACTGTAGTGTATAGGCCGCTCCCCATCCCCCCCCTTATCCCCCCAGGTGGTCCCTACCAACGCTCCCCTCTCTCCCGACACCACCCACCACCCCCCCCCTCCTACACCATGCGCCTCGAGTCACGGGCAGACGGGATTAATACCGTATGGCCCGCCTCATGTTTTCATATACGGAAAAAGCCTCGATCATTCGGGCAACTGACCGGATAGTGTAATTTCGGCAGGACATTAACCGGGCCCCAAAATTTTATCCGTCCAAACTATCGTTAATCCGGTTCCTGTGGCTGTTTTGGCCGGATATTGTGATAACTTTATCCGATTGCGATTTTGGCCGTATAAAGGCGTTTTTCGGATGTTCGAATCCCGGATAATCGCGGGATTACAGTATTTTCAAGAATACCTGAATCTCTTCCCAACTGACGGACACTCTTGAGGCTAGCTGAATCTCTTCCTGACTAACGGACACTCTTGAGGTAAGCTGAATCTCTTCCTGTGTGGGACCATACAAATCGATCTTTTCAAGACTACCTTACAAATTGATTTTTTCCTATAATCTTTTCAATACTACCTTATGCTTTACAAGCTTGGTTACATACAACCTACAAGTACTAAAGCCAAGGGTGTACGTGAGTGCGTGATTTGCAAGCACACAGAATGAAGAAAAAGGAAGCGAAAATTTATCTGTACCTGGTGCACAGATAGCGAAGTCGCACTGTGTACCATGGGCTACTTTGTTGATTATTACTCGCTTCCGAAGTACTGTGTAATACAGTGTGTTACTGTGTAAATAGTGTGTGAAACTGTACATATTGTAATTTTAGTGATTTTTTAACAGGTAATATTGTGACAATAAACATTTATTGTGGACACATTACTGATACATGTATCACAGTTCCATGGAACATTATGAACGTTCTACTGTATACATATTGTAAAGGACACAAATATGCATCATATATGATAAAAAAACAAATAAAACCACATTGGAAATACATAAAACAAATAATTGAAAATATATTTGTGGCAACACGCGGTGCTTGAATGGCCCGTGCGACCGTGTTTGGGCGAGTCACGCACGGGCGACCAGGCCCTGATGACGTCACAGCACATCTTGTCCACGTCCCTACAGCCAAAGTAAGTGTAATTTGGTACTTATTTTTACATAGACATGTTCAGGGAAGGGAATTTATCATTTTATGAAGAAAAAGGAATTTTTTGGGAACACTTCATTTCATGCGCACCGGGGGAATTTCTCAATAAACTCCGCGCAGCACGGTGGTTAAGGCAGTGTCTGGGATGCTCCCGGACGCAGGTTCGAATCCTCGTCACGGCCCTTGTGGATTTGTTCATTTGATGCATCACTTTAGTGTGATCTCTGTGTGTAATGATGTAAAGGCGAAGAGGGAGAATGGCCTGTTGACATAGCTCGGGTGCAGGGAGGGGGTTGTGAAAAATCCTTGTTTGTGCCTCGAGAGGCTACGGAATCCAGTAAGTTCAGTACAACTTCGGTTTCAACCCTTTTACCCTGTTGTAGCTCAGTCGATTAAAGCAGTGTCTGGGATGCTCCTGGACGCAGGTTCGAATCCTCGTCACGGCCCTTGTGGATATATATATATATATATATATATATATATATATATATATATATATATATATATATATATATATATATATATATATATATATATAATGTCGTACCTAGTAGCCAGAACGCACTACTCAGCCTACTATGCAAGGCCCGATTTGCCTAATAAGCCAAGTTTTCCTGAATTAATATATTTTCTCAATTTTTTTTCTTGATAAAGCTACCCATTTCATTATGTATGAGGTCAATTTTTTTTTATTGGAGTTAAAATTAACGTAGATATATGACCGAACCTAACCAACCCTACCTAACCTAACCTATCTTTATAGGTTAGGTTAGGTAGCCGAAAAAGTTAGGTTAGGTTAGGTTAGGTAGGTTAGGTAGTCGAAAAACAATTAATTCATGAAAACTTGGCTTATTAGGCAAATCGGGCCTTGCATAGTAGGCTGAGAAGTGCGTTCTGGCTACTAGGTACGACATATATATATATATATATATATATATATATATATATATATATATATATATATATATATATATATATATATATATATATATATATTAGGGGTACCACCTCTGGTGCAATTGCAGGGACCCACATCCTCGAAGAAGAAAACAAAGAGCATTCAGAGAAGATCTTGTGGATTCTCACTGAATACTTAATTCTTTTCTTCTCCTACCACCCCTATTATTTTTTTGTATGTTTTGTTTTATTTTATTGCAATGCTACAGTTTACAGAGAACACACACACACACACAAATATATAACAATTAAACAATCAGCGTTCGAAGACCTCGTCCAGCTCCTCGGAGGTTGGGTGCGTACCCAGGATACAGCACGCATTTCCCCTCTGCACTGCGACACTGAGGCGCTGGAACAGGAAACTGGCTGCTCGTGGGTCTCTAGTTTTCCCAATGAGTTCCTCACCAACCTCCTTTAAAAACTTGAGTGCACATTTACCCCAGGCGCCCAGAGTCTCTGAGCCTATCGGCACGAACCTGTAACAACGTTCTAGGTCTCTGTACTTGTGGATTTTCTGGGTCTCCCTGAAGGTGGCTGCCCCACCTCCCTCCGCTGAGCTGTAACGTAAATAGGTATCAGCCAATGTAGATGCACAGGTGTAATCCCATACGACCTGTTTACCTTCCCTCCATGGCTGCAGGGTGACTCCATCTGGGCGTTTTTGGCTGTTGTCAGGTCTGCACAACTGGGGTTCCCTTTGTGCTGGACACCCAGCTGTAGCCAAACTTCTCTTGATGATGTCATTGACTGCCTCGTGTCTGGCAATCTTTCCCTGTGTCTTACGACAGATGAGACCATGGCTGCCGTATTGGTCTGCCCGTGCCTGGCCGCAAATACACCGGTGCTCGGTGGAGATAGGGGCGGCAAGGCGCAGAGCAACACCAATACTTAGGGCCCGATGATCCAGGCGGGTGCCCAAGGCGGAATTAGGGACTGCCAACAGGAAGTCCCCAGCATGGGGGGCTTGCACAGCTAGGAGACGCGCTCTGTCCTTCTGAGAAGCTACGTCCAGCAATGCTTTGGCGATGTTCTCCACTATGGGGCTATCCCATTTGGCCTGTTTACCGTCGTTTGGACAAGTTGGTCGGGTGTGTGAATTGGCGAGTGTGTCCCACCGACCAGCTCCTTCCACAAATTTGGGATCACGAATCCCAATGGAGTTCCTTAGGTATTCTGGTAGTATTTCCTTCACTAATTCACTTGTAGCACTGGTCGAGGATAAGAATGCCGGCAATGCTAACTGTGTCGCCTTGCGAATACCTATACCCCCGAGTCTAACTGGGAGCGTTGCTTGGTCCCACTGGTCATCTTGCAGGGAGAGGTTTAACACTTTCATAGTTATTGTCTTTAGGAGTGAATCGTATTCCGTTAATTTTGGGCTGTCAAAAGAAGGAGCACACCTGAGGAAATAGGTAAGTCTGGGCAAGGCCAGGCACCTTGTAAGAAGGTACAACGCATCATGAGCATCCAAAGCCCCTATTCGCGCCTCCATCCTCCTCAGGTCTTTAAGCTTTTCTTCGAGGACTACCTCAATGGCGTTCGAGCCCAGAGGTGCCCCTAGCAGCACACTGTCGGTGGGAGCGATCACTTGGGCTCCTGGCAATAAGATTTGTACTGCATTTATGATTGGTTGGTTGGACGAGATGATTTCACACTTTGATGGATTTAGTGTAAGGCCTAACTCCTCTCCCCTAGATTTCACTAGCTGAAGATCTCCTAGCAGGGATTCCTGTGTCCCTGCCAGGGTGCCATCGTCCAGGAACCAGATGTTGAATTCGCTGGACAACCTACTTGTGACCTCCTTAGCTGCCATGCAGAAAAGAAAAGGGGCAAGTGGGTCTCCCTGCTGGACACCTTCTGCGGAAACAACTTCATGTTCCCCAAACAACAGTGTCGATTCCCTACTGTACCCTGCTGAAACGAAAGGAAGTAGACAAGGAAAGCTGGTTCAAACTGCTTCCAGTACCACATCCCTTTTTACCTGGTTGAAGGCATTTTTAAAGTCTAATTTAATTAATGCCTTATTTTCTGGGAGGTCCTTGATATAGGCTCGTGCTGCATGAGCTGCTGCTTCACAGCCATGGGGGACACCAAACCTAGTTGATGGGGTCGAAGCATCGTTGCAGTGTCTATGCTGATTTTTCTGACAGCTGCCCTAGCAACAAGGCACCGAAGTGTGTTGCCCACGGCAATGGGTCTGACTCCACCATCCTTCTTCTTAAGGGCACAAAGGGATGCTCCGAAGAAGAACGGTTTAATTGTATCTGGGATCAACCCAGAGAGACAGTCGTTGACAAACTTCGTGATCTCTGACAGCAGTGTCTCGGCAACTTCGCCGAGAACTGGGTTTGTCATCTCCTTGAGGTGCTGAGGTCTTACTCCAGTCTATCCCCCTGCTGAGCCTGGTGGAAATGACATGATGGCTTTGTATACCTCTGATGCTTGGAGGAATAGAGGTCCCATGTCTGGGGCATTTGTGTCCCGAGCAGTGGGTTCCCATGGTATTCTGAGAGGGTGCTTCTCTCTCAGTGAGTCGGCAGTTGCTAGGGACGATTGTTTCTTCACTGGTAAGTAACCTAATTGCCCCTACTGTGTTGCCCTCTTCAATTTTCTTGGTCACTTGTGTTCCAAGCTTAAAATTATCATTGGAACTCTTGGGTCTTCCACGACGGTTTTTGCGTTGAGGAGGGATGGGGATCAAGTTGTCAGCTTTGGGGAAATTATTTATTGCCCTAGTGACTGATGAGGCTAGTGACTTGCCTCCTCTTCCAGGTACGCCTAAGCAAATATTGCCAAACAGGAGCAAACAGGAGCGTTCGCTCCTCAGAACGCCAGAACGCTCTTTTCATATATATATATATATATATATATATAATATATATATATATATATATATATGTCGTACCTAGTAGCCAGAACTCACTTTTTGGCCTACTATGCAAGGCCAGATTTGCCTAATAGGCCAAGTTTTCCTGAATTAATATATTTTGTCTATTTTTTTCTTATGAAATGATAAAGCTACCCATTTCATTATGTATGAGGTCAATTTTTTTTATTGGAGTTAAAATTAACGTAGATATATGACCGAACCTAACCAACCCTACCTAACCTAACCTAACCTATCTTTATAGGTTAGGTTAGGTTAGGTAGCCGAAAAAGTTAGGTTAGGTTAGGTTAGGTAGGTTAGGTAGTCGAAAAACAATTAATTCATGAAAACTTGGCCTATTAGGCAAATCGGGCCTTGCATAGTAGGCTGAGAAGTGCGTTCTGGCTACTAGGTACGACATATATATATATATATATATATATATATATATATATATATATATATATATATATATATATATATATATAGCCATTTTGGTGAGAGTGGTGGCATCATCTGCATGACATATCATGCTGTGTAAGGGTATGCTCTTTGGGCACTATACCAGCTTAGTTGAAGTTATGGTGAACAAAACATGTAGATACTTACATATAATGTCTGTATATAGTGAATATAAGCAAAAACAATATGGTGGAAGGAGGATGTTGGCAAGTGCGGTGTTGTTGAGGGAGGGCGTGGTGGTGAGTGGCTGGCTGGCTGGTGTGTGGTGGCCACTCCTCATTGCTTTTTGACAAACAATACCATCTTAGTGGTTCGTTATGGTGAACAAAATATGCAGATGCTTATATATAACATGTGTGTGTATACAGTATAGTGTAATACCCACAAAACTATTTGTTTATTGTTTTATGAACATAATAATTGAATCACTAATATGAACACCATAATTTTGAATAAAACGATGATTCATACATTTTATTGTATAAATATATCACACTATACACTATTGAATAGTAATATTGCAAAAAAACTTAAAAAAAAATCAATTAGAGACATTAAAATGATTAGATAATAATATCTTTGTGGCAACTCCCGTCTGACAGCTGGGGCGGAGTTGACTTCGTCTGGCGCCTGCTCTGCCAACTCCTCTTTCTGTGGAGAGCCCCTTCAGCTCCCCGGAGCTATATTGGGCTGATGTGTATATATTAGACCGTGGCAACAGTCAATCGAAGGAGTTCTTAGCCTACCGGGAACCAGAGCCAGAAACTGGCCCCCCTCAAGAGAGGCACTAGGAGCAATGGCCTTATGACACCCCTGTGTAATTGGAAGCAGTCTTTGTCTGCCATCTACCAGGTCAGGCACCCAGAAAGGTAGGAATTTCAAAACAAACTACTGCTGGCCAAAAAATTGCTAACCGAAAGCCGAAAAAGCAAATAGAACTCCCCAATCAAAAACCAGGAAACAAACATGACGTCGCCACAACCACCTCGCATCCGTCTGCGCAACCCCCTCCCTCCCTGGGAGGGGGACGGAGGGGTACCAGACCTCCACGCTGGCAACTCTCCTCAGTTCAGAGGCTGTTGTGATAGCGAACGGTTGATTGCTCCGGCTCCACTCTTTGTACAGTGCTGTAGTGCGGTGTTGTTGCTCTGTATTCGTGGTGTGTGAGCCAGGAGTAACACAAGAGTACTGGGGCTGCATGCACCTAGGGCTGCCTTGCCTAGGTGCCCCATAAGTACTGCCTTTGCAGCTTCAAGGTTATCTTCCATGAGCCATTCAGGAGCAGCTACCTCCTTGTGGTTCTGTCGCTGCTCAGTGATTGCCCGCCCTTGGGGGTTGTACTGGGGTTGTTCTTACTCCTGTTTTTCCTTTGGCAGGAGGTAGTTTCGTCGCTGACGGGCATAGGGTACTGTGCAGCTGTCTGATATATGTATAGCGACTGGTTCTGTTCACCTGGAGATGTTGTGCTTTTGCAGGGTTTTTCTTTTGTTTTTGTTTTATTTTGCCTGGCGGGGGGGTCTGCTAGGTGTGGTGGTAGGACAACTAGTAGGTTTTTGGTGGCCATCCACTAGGTCCCTGTGCTTGCACACGTTGCAGGAGTTCAGCTTTTAGATTGTTTGTTTGGTAGCTCTGACCGCCAAACACACACCGAAACTATGACGTTGGTACAACGTTCGAACAGGTTTTAACACCTCCTAACCTACTATAACGACCATTATAGCAAGTTGTAACAACGTTCTAATACGTCATAAACACGTTAAGCCAAGATGTAACAACTTTATTACAAGTTGTAACCAGCGGAATATAGGGACAGTTTTGGTTTGTGTTTCCAGGGTGGGATAACCGGTTAGCAGTACCTCGCCTGGGCTTCCCTTAGCAGTCAGCTTAAGGGCCCTGGAAACCCCCATTGGGGCTCAGTGGTCCAATGTAGGAGACCTCTGAGTTCCACCTTGCCTTGTGCGAGTTTGAAGGTTGCTCTGTCGCCCTGTCTCAGGGTGACACTCACCGTCTGCCTCCGCCTTGCTGCCTGTTGGGGTCAGTGACACCTATGACCCGGAGTCCTGCGAGTGGTGTTCTTTGATTGTACTCCAACTCACCCAGTCCACTGAGACTGATATTCGGGTGCAGGCAGCTTTAGCATTGCATGCGAGGTTTAGGTTGTAGCAATGTGCAAGGTTGGTTGCCTTTCTGGATGCCCCGCAGCTGCCCCGCTTGATTATACTACGGCGGCTTCGGGGATTGCCCCTTCTGGATCGGTGGTGGAGGCATTCAAGCCTGGTCCTCCTGCTGGAGCTTTTGTGCCACGCCAGTGGGCCCCCTTCATCCCTGCTTTTCCGGTGGACTCTGCTTTTTCTCCAAAGGCAGAGGGTTTGGAGGACGGCTCAGCTCCGGATCCTGACATGGAGGATTCCGGGGCTGGGGAGGAGTTGACTTGGGGGGGGGCCCTGGGCTCCACTGGTCCCTGCTTGGGTGTTTGGTACCCTTGGTGCTGGGCTTGTTGTTACAGGGAGATGGGGTTTTCCTATCCCCCTCCCTGTATGATTTTGTTATGAGTTCGACTCTTCCCCGGGTTCAGTTCCGAGGTCCCTTGGGTTCTTCGGTTCCCTCCTTCTGGAGGTTTTTGGCTTCATGCATCCCACCGAGGAAGGTGTGGGAGGCCCCTTGCGGCTTACCTCCTGCGAGACCCGGATTATGCCTCGATATTGAAGCCTTCTTTTTGAGTTTGACTCCTCTTTTTCCTTATTGGGTGCATTACAATGTGCCGGAGTCTTCCTGGCTGGTGGACTGCTTTTTCTTTGTGGGGGGGGCTTGGCATTCGTCCTGTCGGATTGCGTACTTGAATGGCATAGAGTTGCCTACGATCGTTCAGATTTTCCTTAGGGATGAGTTGGAGCACCTTAAGGCGTGCTTGTTTGCCTCCGTCCTACCTTGTGATGTCGGCCAGGTGCGGCTTCAAGTGCAGGTTCCCTCATTTTCGGTATCCCTGGTGGTCGAGGATTTGTGCGGCCGTGAGCACTTGGCTTCGGTCTTGCACTTCTTTTTCCTGCTGGAGCTGTCTTCGGATTGGCTCGTGCTGGGTGTGGAGGAGCTGGGTTCCGGCCAGGGTCCGGTGGGCTTGCTTCGGCAGCTCGGGTGCCGGTTGCTTTGGTGAAGTTGTATGCGCCATTTCTGAGGGAAGCGGTGTCTGTTTTTCGCTTCTCGCCTCAAGTGCTGACAGGTGATGCTTGTCCAAATTTTGGAATTGTCTTGGGCCCTGGCTCTTAGATTTTCATTCCCTTTTTGTCCATTGCTGTTTGCGGAGTCTGTGGTGGTGCATTTTCTGCAGGCGGCTTTGTCTTGTTGACGGCCTTTGTCGGACTTGCAGGTTTTCCAGGGGGGGGGATGGAGGTCCTGCCTGGAAGGGTCATATCAGGTCTCGGGGTTCTTACGGTCGTCGTAAGCCAGTAGGGCCAGATTCGAGGCCGGCACCTCCTCTGGAGCCGTCGGCGTCTGGTCGGCGCAGTGATCGCTCTCAGCGTCGGCTGAGGCTCTCGTAGGGGTCGTCGGCCCTTTCACGGGTTGCCCCATTGATGGGGTGATAGGGGAAGAGGCTCGTGCTGTTTGCTCTTGCCTGGTCCCATGATTCGTGGCATTTCGGGTAGTTTCCTCCGGCCTGTGGTGGCGTTGGGTCGCTCCTCTTCCTTCGGGGGGATCGGGGCTGGCAGGGCAGGCCTCTTCTGTGCTTTGTCAGGACATCCTGGAGTGGATTTGCTTGGGTGTGGTCGAAACGACAACGTCCCTCAGGTGGATTTCCCGCCTGTTTTTCAGTTCCGAAACTGGACTGTGCGGACCTGCGATTCATACTGGACTTGTCTAGTCTAAATCCCAGGGTCTTTTGCTCCTCCTTTTGGAGTGGTTCGATAGCAGCTGGACCACTCTTTCTCAGGTCCGGTTGCTCTTAGTGCCGGGTGCCTGGATGGTGTGTCTAGACCTCTAAGACGCGTATTGGCACGTCCTGATTCATCCGGGGTTCAGGGACTGGCTCGGTTTTGTCGTGGGGCAACAAGCTTACCGCTTTCGTTGTCTTTCATTCAGCGTGAATCTGACACCTCGAGTGTTCACACACCTTATCCGGGTCGTGGTGACCTGTTTGCGTCTGTTAGGGGTTCGGGTTCTGGCTTACCTCGATGACTGGCAGGTGTGGGCTTCCAGCCAGTTTGTGTTGTCTGCTTGCCAGGGATGTGGTTCTTTCCCAGCTCGCCGGGTTCGGGTACTTTGTGAACTGGAGGAAGTCCATTTTGTTCCCTCTCTGGTTTGGACTTGGCTGGGTCTTGTGTGGGACTCTCAGACCGCTTCCTTGTCTCTCCCTCCTGCGACGCTGTTGCAGCTGCGATCCCGCCTACGGCTGTTTTTGGAGGACACCCGGGTCACATGTCTGTTGTTCGAGCGGCTGTGCAGGAGCCTGAACTTCGCCATGCTGGTCTACCCATCTGGGTCTGGCTTCGGCGGATGTTCTGGTTTCTTCGGGGTCGTCTCTTCTGTTGGTCTCGCGATCGATGGGTTCGGATCCCGGGAGCCTTGCATCGGCTGCCGTGTTGCCGGCTTCCTCTGCGGGTTTTTCGAGGTTCTGTGCCGTGGCGCCTCCCCGAGCCCTCGCTCAATGGGTTCACAGATGCCTTGTCTCTCGGCTGGGGTTTTGTGACAAGTGTTCACCAGGCCGGCCAGGGTCGGTGGGGTCCCATCCTTTCGTCGAGCTCACAGCATGGTGCGGGAGTTTGTGGCGGTGTGGCATTCGCTTCAGAGGATTTGGGTCGCTCAAGGATCAACAATCCGGCTACATTTGAACTGCTCGCCTGTGGTTCATTTCCTGAACCTCGGGGGTTCAATGCGGTCCTTGGTTCTTTGGGACTGGTCGCTTCGGGTGACTCGTCTGCTGACTTCTCGGGGTTTGTCTCCTCTGGCGGTTCATGTTCAGGGAGTGTCAAATGTCCTGCCGGACGGCATGTTTCGGTTCATTCCCCTTTCCACGGAATGGACGGTCGACGCCGACTCATTCAGTTGGCTCTGCCGGATTTACGGACGCCCAGAGGTGGACCTCTTCGCATTGGTGTGGTCGAGGCGTCTTCCAGTTTGTGGCACCCTTCCCAGACTGCGAGGCCATCGAGATCGATGCCTTTCGGCTGTACTGGTCAAGGTGGAGTTACCTGTACCTCTTCCCTCCGGTCTGGTTGTTGCTCCAGATCCTGGCTTGGTTGGAGACTTACCAGGGAAGAGTTGTCCTGTTGGCTCCTTGAGGGCCGGGCTAGCCTTGGTTTCAGGCGCTTCTTGCTCTCTGTCCAAACCCGAGGGTCTTCCCGTGGCTCTGCTGCTTTCAGCAGATCAGTGCGGTCTGGTACATGGCTGGTTTGATCTCCTCCACTCTTCGTGTCTAGTCTTTTGACGCGAGTGTATCACCACTTGTATGGTAATTACCTAAGTGTAGTTACAGCATGAGAGCTACGCTCGTGGTGTCCCGTCTTCCCAGCATTCTTTGTCATATAACTCTTTGAAACTCCTGATGGTCTTGGCCTCCACCACCTTCTCCCCTAACTTGTTCCAGCCGTCTACCACTCTGTTTGCGAAAGTGAATTTTCTTATATTTCTTCGGCATCTGTGTTTAGCTAGTTTATATCTATGACCTCTTGTTCTTAAAGTTCCAGGTCTCAGGAAATCTTCCCTATCGATTTTATCAATTCCTGTTACTATTTTGTATGTAGTGATCATATCACCTCTTTCTGGGGGAGCCCCGTCGGCTCCCCGGAGCTATCCCAGGCTGATATGCTAATGTCAGACTTTGGCATCAGTCATGTGTATGGAGTTCTTAGGCCTACCGGGAACCACGGCCAGAACCGGGCCCCCTCAGAGAGGCAAGGGGAGCAATGGCCTATAGAAGCCCCGTGTGGTTGGAAGCATTCTATGTCTGCCATCGACCGGGACAGGCACCCAGAAAGGTAAGCGCCCCAAAACAAACCCCTATTCTGGTTAAAATTGCTACCAAAAGCCGAACTAGTGGATAGAACTCCAAAGAAAAACGAGCAAACTAGTGTGACGTCACACGCTGCCGCGCCGCTGTCTGCGCAGCTCCCCCCTCCCCGGGAGGGGGAAGGGGGAGCCCCAGACCCTCCGCGCCGGCTACCCACACCTCAGTTCTTGAGGCTGATGCTATAGGCGAAGGTCGTGTGCTCTGGCTCCGGTGTTCGCTACAACACTGTGCTTGCGTGTGGTGTTTGTTTTCTGGGTGCGAGAGCCAGGAGTAATTTTTGGTACTCGGGCTGCATGCGCCTAGGGTTTCCTTCCCTAGGTGCCCTGTAAGTACTACCCTTGGGGCTTGGGGCCACCTTCCACAGGCTCCTTGGGATCTGCCTCTGCTGGTCCGTTTTACCTTTTTCGGTTTTTCGGCCGCCTGTTGGGCTCTTGGGTGTTCTGTTCTCCCTTGTTACTGGCAGGTAAGAGGCAGTTTGCACTGGTAGGGGCGCAGGGTGCTGCACAGCTTGTATTCCCGACATAGCGGCCGGCTCTGTTCCCTGGGGTTCGCTGTCCTCTTGCGGGGTTTTGTTTTTCTTTTTGTTTTTGCCTGGTGGGGGGTTCTGTCATATTCATTCCTTAGTTCTAACCCTTTCACGGTTATACTCGATGGCGCCCCCTGCTAGGTCCCCGTGAGTGTACACGTCCCTGGGGTACAGCTATAGAAGTTCGATTGGTAGTTTTGGGCGCCGGTTAGCAGCTCCCTGCCTGGGACTACCTGAGCGCGAGTCCTCTTAAAGTAAACGCTCAGGACCCTGGGAATCCCCTAGGGGGCGCGTGGGTCCGATGGATGTGACCCCGGAGTCCCCACTCGCTGTGTGCGAGTTTGCGGGTTGCTCGGTCCCTTTGTCTCAGGGTGACCCTCATTGTTTTTGCCTCTGCCATGCTGCCTGTTGGGTCGGTGATACTTTCGACCCTGAGTCCTGTGAGTGTTGCTGCTTGCTTGTGACTCAATTTACCCAATCCTCTGATGATTCTCTTCGGGTACAGGCGGCGCGTGCGTTGCAGTCTAGGTTTCGTCTGTTGCAACGCGCTAGGTTGGTTGCTCACCCGGATGCCCCGGGGCTGCCCCGCTTCGCTTTTCGTGACCCGGACTTGGGGGTGGGGGTCGCTTCGATCCTGGTTCAGTCCGCGCCTCCTCGTCCTTCCCCTACTGCTCGTTCTGGTCCCCCCCCCTTGCTTCCAGCCCCGAAACGTCTGAGGGTTTCGGGGTCGGAGCAGGGGTTACTTGATCTTGAGACTCGGGCAGCTTCGGGGGGTGCCCCTTCCGGGGGAGCGGCAGAGGCATTCGAGTCTTGTCTCCCGGCCGAAGCTTCGGGGTCTGACCAGTGGGCCCCCCTTCCTTCAGCTGTTCCGGCTGCTCCGTCCTTGTCTTGTGGGGTCGGGGCTTGGGGAGAGGACTCGGCCTCGGGTCCTGTGGTGTTGGACCTCGAGGCTGGGGAGGGGCTGACTTGGGGGCCTTGGGCTCCGCTGGACCCCGCCTGGGTTTTTCTTCCCTCTGAGCGGGGCTTATTGTTACAAGGAGTGGGGTTCTCTTTTCCCCCCTCTGCGTACGAGTTGGATTTGGTGTCGGCCCCTCCCCGGGTTCGGTTCCGTGTTCCCCCGGGTTCGTCGGTTCCGTCTTTCCGGAGGTTTTCGGCTTATCGCATCCAACCTGGTGAGGTGCGAGCGGCCTTTGCAGCTTACCTCCTGCGGGACCCGGATTATGCCTCGGAACTGGATCCATCTGAGTTCAGGTTTGGGACTTCGTTCCCTTTCTGGCTCCGTTACGAGGTTCCGGAGTCTTCCTGGCTAGCAGCCTGCCCCTTGCTTGTTTTGGATTCCTGGCATTCCTTCTGTCGTTCCCGCACGTTGGAGTGGCGGGAAGCTTCCACGGTGATTCAGGTTTTCCTGGGGGGCGAGCTTGAGTACCTGAATGAGTGCTTGTTTGCCCCTGCCCTCCCCCGCGATGTGGGCGTTATTCAGCTCCATGTGCAGGTTCCCGTCCTTTCGGCGGCGCTTGTTGCGGAGGACTTGCGCGCCCGGGGCCTTTTGGCTTCGGCCTTGCGGTTCTTTTCCATCCTGGAGCTGTCCTCGGATTGGCTCGTGGAGGATGTGAGGACGCTTGGGTCCGTCCCAGGGTCCGGCGCCTTGTCCTCGGCTGCGCGCTCGTTCGCTGCCTTGTTGAAGCTGTTCACGCCGATTTTGCGGGATGCGGTTTCCCTGTTTTATGCTTCCCGTCTCGCGTGTCGGCAGGCGGTGCTGGGTTCCTCCGTGGAATCTGCTTGGGCTCTGGCTCTTAGGCGTTCTTCCCCCTTTTGTCCTCTTCTTTTTGCGGAGTCGGCCGTGGCGCAGTTTATTCAGGCTGCGTCGGCGGCTTGTCGTCCGATGTCGGACTTGTTGGTCTTCCGGGGGTCCCGGGTGGGTCTTCCCGGAAGGGTCGTGCCAGAGCTCGGGGTTCCTCTCGTCGTGGTAGGCCTCTGGTGTCAGGTTCGGGTTCGGCTCCTGCTGCGGACCCGCCCTCGTCTGGTCGGCGCGGTGTTCGCTCTGTGCGGGGTTCTGGGTCTCGTAAGGGTCGCCGGCCCTTTCGCGGTTTGCCCCGTTGACGGGGCGAGGGGGGGGCGGCTTGCGCTGTTCGCCCGCGCCTGGTCCCACGATTCGTGGGCCTTTCAGGTCGTGTCTTGCGGTCTGCGGTGGCGTTGGGTGGCCCCTCCCCCTTTGGGGGGTCGGGGCTGGCAGGGCAAGTTTCTTCCCCTGCGCTCCGTCGCGTCGTCTTGGAGTGGGTACGTTTGGGCGTCGTCGAAACGACGTCGTCCCTCAGATGGGTTTCCCGTCTGTTTCCGGTTCCGAAACGGGACTGCGCGGACCTGAGGTTCATTCTGGACTTGTCCCGTCTGAACCCCTGGGTTCATTGCCCCTCCTTCCGGATGACTACGCTGTCTCAGGTTCGGCTCCTTTTGGAGCCGGGCGCTTGGATGGTGTCCCTGGACCTCCGGGACGCTTATTGGCATGTCCCGATTCATCCGCGGTTCAGGGACTGGCTCGGTTTTGTGGTGGGGCGTCAGAGTTACCGCTTTCGTTGTCTCCCGTTCGGGTTGAACCTGGCACCTCGCGTGTTCACGCGCCTTACACGGGTAGTCGTGGCTCGGTTGCGTCTCCTAGGAGTTCGGGTGTTGGCCTACCTCGACGACTGGCTGGTTTGGGCTCCCAGCCGGTCCGCTTGCTTGCTAGCCAGGGATTTGGTTCTTTCCCAGCTCGCCGGGTTCGGGTTCTTGGTGAACTGGAGGAAGTCCCATCTGGTTCCCTCTCAGGTTCGGACTTGGCTGGGCCTCGTTTGGGACTCTCGCACCTCCTCCTTGTCTCTCCCTCCGGAGTCTCTCCAGCGGCTGCGGTCCCGCCTTCGTCTGTTTCTGGTGGGCCCTCGGGTCACCCGGCGGTTGCTCGAGGGGCTGTGCGGGAGCCTGAACTTCGCGATGCTGGTCTACCCGCCGGGTCGGGTTTGGCTTCGTCGGCTGTTCTGGTTCCTTCGGGGTCACCCCTTCCGCCTCTCTCGCGATCGCAAGGTTCGACCCCCGGGGGCCTTGCGTCGGTTGCTGCGTCACCGGCTTCCTCTTCGGGTTTTCGGGGTTCGGTGCCATGGCGCCTACCCGAGCCCTCGCTCGATGTGTACACGGATGCGTCGTCTCTAGGCTGGGGTTTTGTGACCAGTGCTCACCAGGCCGGCCAGGGGCGTTGGGGTCCGTCCTTCCGTCGAGCTCACAGCACGGTGCGGGAGTTCGCGGCGGTGTGGTTTGCTCTTCGGAGGATTCGGGTGGCCCGCGGATCAACGATCCGGCTCCATTCGGACTGCTCTCCGGTGGTTCATTGCCTGAACCGCGGGGGTTCGATGCGGTCCTTGTCTCTTTGGGGTTGGTCGCTTCGGGTGACTCGTCTGCTGAGTTCTCGGGGTTTGGCTCTCCTGGCTGTTCACGTACGGGGCGTGTCCAACGTCTTGGCGGACGCCCTGTCTCGCTTCGTTCCCCTCTCCACGGAGTGGACGGTCGACGACGAGTCCTTCCGCTGGCTTTGCCAGACGTTCGGGCGTCCCGAGGTGGACCTCTTCGCGTCGGCGTGGTCGCGGCGTCTTCCCGTGTATGCGGCGCCCTTCCCCGATCGCGAGGCCGTCGGGGTCGACGCCTTGCGGCTCGACTGGTCGAGGTGGAGGTTCCTGTACCTCTTTCCCCCGGTTCAGCTGTTGCTCCAGGTCCTGACTCGCTTAGAGACTTACCAGGGGAGAGTTGTCCTTCTGGCCCCTTGGTGGCCGGCCCAGCCTTGGTTTCCGGTGCTAGTTGCTCGGTGTCCGAACCCGAGGGTTTTTCCGCGGCTCCGCCTCTTTCAGCAGATCGGGCCGGTGCGTCACGTGGCTGGTTCGATCTTCTCCTCGAGTCTTCGCGTATGGTATTTTTGACTCGAGTTTATCATCATCTCTATGGTGATCAGGTGGCCTCCTTGTTGGTGTCTCACCTGCGGGCTTCATCTCGGCGGCAGTATGAAGTTTCCTGGCGGTCCTTCTCTTTCTTTTTGCGTCTTCGTCGTGTTCATTCCTTGTCTGTTCGGGTGGTCTTGTCCTTCCTCTCGTGGTTGTTTCAGGACCGTCATCTTATGCCTAACACTGTCGCCTCCTATCGTGCGGCGCTGGCGGAGCCGCTTCAGCTTGCTTTCGGTATCGATGTCACGTCTGCGCCGTTTCGCAAGCTGTCTCGTGCTTTGTTTCACCTCCGGCCTGCTCATGCGCCGCCTGAGCCGTCCTGGTCTTTGGACAGGGTGCTCGCTTTCCTTTCGTCTCCTCGTTTCGTTGTGGCCCCTTCGGTCCGGGATTGTTTTTCCAAGGCTCTTTTCTTGTTGGCTTTGGCCTCTGGGGGTCGGGTCGGGGAGCTTCATGCTCTCCTCCGGCGCAGGGGCTTCTGCTCTTTTGGTCGTGGTGATAGTTTTGTTCGCTTGCAGCCGTCTCCTTCTTTTCTGGCAAAGAATGAGACTGCTGCGTTCCGGAGGGGTCCGTGGGTGGTTGATGCTTGGTTGGTCAGGCCGGGGGTGCATCATGTTTTGTGTCCGGTTGCGGCGCTTCGCCGTTATTTGCGCGCCACGGCTTCTGTGTCCGGGGACGCGCTCTGGGTTGATCCGGTTTCCCTTCTTCCCTGTTCGCGGGTGCGGGTCTCTCAGGTCGTCCGCAGGGTTATTAAGTCCAGCCAGCCTGCGGTCTATCCCCGTGCCCATGACGTTCGGAAGTTCGCGGCGCTTGCTGCCGTCTTTGGGAATATGTCTTGGTCTGATATTCGGGCGCGGGGTTTTTGGCGGTCGAACAGGGTCCTGGCTGCTCGTTACCTTGTCAATGTTCCTGGGCCCCGGCGGGCCTGTGTTGCTTTGGGTCGGCGGTTGCAGCCAGTTGTCTCGGCTTCGAGTTGAGGAGTGAGCGACGACCGCCTCCCGGGTAAGTCCCTCTTTTTTTCCGTCTGTGGGTAGTTAGCTCCGGGGAGCCGACGGGGCTCCCCCCAGAAAACCAGCGTTGAATGTAATGAAACGCCATTTTCTGGGTGAGTCCCGGAGGCTCCCCGGCATCCCTCCCTCCCTCCGGTCGGCGTTTTTTTCGCGTTTTTGACATCCAGCCTCAAGAACTGAGGTGTGGGTAGCCGGCGCGGAGGGTCTGGGGCTCCCCTTCCCCCTCCCGGGGAGGGGGGAGCTGCGCAGACAGCGGCGCGGCAGCGTGTGACGTCACACTAGTTTGCTCGTTTTTCTTTGGGAGTTCTATCCACTAGTTCGGCTTTTGGTAGCAATTTTAACCAGAATAGGGGTTTGTTTTGGGGCGCTTACCTTTCTGGGTGCCTGTCCCGGTCGATGGCAGACATAGAATGCTTCCAACCACACGGGGGCTTCTATAGGCCATTGCTCCCCTTGCCTCTCTGAGGGGGCCCGGTTCTGGCCGTGGTTCCCGGTAGGCCTAAGAACTCCATACACATGACTGATGCCAAAGTCTGACATTAGCATATCAGCCTGGGATAGCTCCGGGGAGCCTCCGGGACTCACCCAGAAAATGGCGTTTCATTACATTCAACGCTGGTTTTTAGGTTTTTTTCTGTCTTAGTTTTGGCATATTAATGCCCTAACCTCCTTCGTAGCTCTTGCCCTTCATTCTGGGAGCCACTTAGGCATGTCTTTGCACCTTTTCCAGTTTGTTGTGTGCATTCTTAAATATGGGCACCACACAACCTTGTCATATTCTACTTTGGCTTAACAATAGTTCGTGAACAATTTCTTTAGTATATCGCCACCATGTATTTAAAGTCAATTCTGAAGTTAGAAAGCAGTGGCATAGGCCTCCTCGTCACAATATTTTTATGTGGTCCTCAGTGATAGTTTTTCTATCTAGAACCACTCCTACCACTCCACTATCTAGAACCGAGAACTTTCAAATCCAGGGATCCCATCACAATGGTTGTAATCTTCAAATCAATTGTGTTGTCCTGTCTTGAGTACTGCTCAGTACTCACTTCCCCCTTCAGAGCAGAGAGAGATTGTTGAAATAGAAGGAATACAGAGAACATATATGGCACGCATAGACGCGATAAAGCAACCTAAATTATTGGGATCGTCTCAAGCCCTCCAAATGTACTCACTAGAAAGAAGACGAGAGAGATATTCAAATAATATACACCAGGAAGATACTGGAGGTCCAAGTACCCAAATTTACACAGTAAAATAACAACGTACCTAGAGTGAACGATATGGAAGAAAATGCAGATAGAACCAGTGAAGAGCAGGGGTGCCATAGGCACAATCAGAGAACCTTGTCAAACATCAA
>WNGS01161638.1:0-24123 GCA_020271785.1 Procambarus virginalis | reverse complement strand
ATGAGTTAGCGAGATTTGAAAGTTGAAGGTCAGTTGACTTATTGGAGTTGATTACAGTATCGCCTCTCGGCAAGCTTGCCTCAAGAAGTCACTGTTCTCTGATCTCCTCAGGCGAGCGGACCTGTTAGGGCTTAGTCCAACATTATTTGCTTAGTCCTAACATATAACATTAGTCCTAACTTAGACCTTATTTGGGTAGTGTTTCGTACTAGAGTTATACCATGTAACTGTATGTATTTATATGGATTATTTTCTGCTGTTGTCCATTATGTATTACCATGTGGTGGGTGATTTTTATGTTTCTTAGTGAGGTGATATATTTGAGGAACTTGTGAAATGCCAAGGAGCTGTATGTGATATCATTCCTCTTACTTCATGTGTCATTGTTTGACACACCACCACCCTTGTTGGTATTAGCAGCATATAGACACTAGTGTTCCACTGCACTTGGCAAAGCTCCTGGTGCCAGCTAGTGTTGATTGATGCAGTTTACAGACCTGTATTTGATTGATCATGCCAATTGTTGAGAAGCTGGATATATAGTGTTAGTGTGTGTGATATTAGTAGAGTGTTTTATTTATTACAGTTGTGGGAAGGTTCTTAATGCCAGTAAACTGGAATATTTGATGCTAGCTTTTTACTCCCCTAGAACCTTGATTGATAGTGGCCAGGCTATGTGTTCCAGTGATGCTGTAAGTTACTCCCTTAAGATATGTATATGGAGGTCTTATCTCCCTGACCATAACAAGTAATATGGGGGCCTAGTCCGGAGCATCAATTAGGTAACTCCTGTTGTTTCAGGATCTTTATGAGATAACTCCTGTGTTTCCAGGACAATTATTGTTGTAATCCTAGTGTTCAGGATTAATAATTATATATGACACATTAGAACTGATCCATGATTATTTTCTAGCTTGTGCCTATTTGAAGTGAATGTTGCGGTATCATTTCCTTGAAGACGCTTTGATGACTTGTGTTTCTGCATATGATTCATTTGCAGTCCTATGGGATTCTAGTTATACTGCACTTGCATCGCTGCACGACAGAGGTAAGCGTTACATTTTTGTTGCAGGGTCATATGCTAATCGAGTATATTCCTATTGTGGTATAATAATTTTTTTGAAAGTTTCTTAATAATTAATTATTATGGAGCAATTAGTAAAAGAAATTTTGCAAAATCCATCAGTAGGTAGGATTAAGATCTTAACAAAATCAGTGTTGATTTGTATGGTAAAAATCCTAAAGTTAAAAGTGGCACGCAGAATGATTAAAGCTAAGTTACTGAGAATTATTTTCTGCTTCTAGTAGAAGATGGTTTGTTAGGTGATGAGGTATTTGAAGTTTGATGAAACTTATAATTATTTCAAACCCTGATGAGTTTGAGAGTACTGCCAGACTAAGAAGGTAGGAGTTAGAACTTCAGCTAAAACAAGTTGAGCTTGAAAGGTTTAAGTGTGAAGAAGAAACTAAACATAGAGAAGAGAAAACTAAGCAGAGAGAAGCAGAGTTAGAGACATTTAGAATTAAACACAGATGGCTGAGGCACAGATTAGGCATAAGGAGAAAAAGTTAGAAGCTGCAGCCGCTGCCAGTAGTAAGGGTTCTAAGGGAAGTTTTAGTAGAAGTAGTCACAGTAGTGGACTTTAATACCCTAAATGTTTGAATTTCCCAAATTTGATGAGAGGGATCCTGAATTGTTTTCTTACACTTTTCAAAGCTAGCTACTAATTTAAAATGGCCAGAAGATTCTTGGGTGACCATAATGTAAGGTCAGTTGTGCGGGAAGGCACAAGAGATTTTCGCTTCGCTCCCTTTCGAAGACAGCTTTCATTACCCCACAGTAAAAAAGAGGATCTTACAAGCGTATGAACTCGATGCAGAAGCATTAAGACAAAAGTTTAGAGGTCTCAAGCGTGCACCTGATCAGACAGTTACAGATTTTGCTCCAGTAAAAGAGTCCATTTTTGACAGCTGGCTAAACCGAAATAATACTCATGATTTTTTTTGACACTTAAGCAGCTTATCCTAGTTGAAGAAACAATGTAATTATTGTCACAAGAAAGGTCATGTTGTTCGTCATTGTTTCAGGTTACATCCGGAATTACGACCAAATGCCTTGGTGGTGAGTAAAAGTAGGCAAGGTCATAATTCTGAGACATTTTGTAAGGGTAAGCCACAGTGGCTTGCTGATTTTGACCCTTACATGATTCATGCAAAAATTGTTGGAGTTGTAGACAAGTGGATTCATGTAGTCATCTTCCCATCATGTTCAACGACCCAGGTAGAGTTCTCTCAGAAACGAGTGAGATTGCTCCTGAAGTGTATCCAGCCTGCGCAGTCACCAGATCTCATGTCGCCAAGTCCCAGAGTGATGTTTCCAATCCTACAACCGGAGGGATGGCTGGAAAACCTTCAACGTTAGAACCGGAAATTAACTTGGTTGACACTTTTATGTCTAGGTTGAATGAAGTTAGTACAGTTGAGGGAGTTGTGCCAAGTAAGGAAGTTGTACCTCCTGTTACTACCTCTTCCCCTAAGTTTGATGTAAAGTTCCACACCTTAACCCAACTTCAACAGAGTGATCCTAGTTTAAATGCCTGTTTTTCTGAAGCTGTTAAGGAGGAGGATGCTTTGGCAGATGATGTTGGAGACTTCCTCTGAGATCAGTTGCTGATGAGACGATGGAGAACTAAGTTATCTCCCTCTTCAGAGGACTGTGAGAGTGTTATCCAGCTTCTGGTCCCCAAAGCATACGTGAACAAGTCGCTTCAGCTGCCCACGACGATCCATTAAGCGGTCACCAAGGGATTAGTTGAATGTTATACCAGGTATCAATATATTTTTATTAGCCCAGTCTTAAAAAGATATTGGTAAATATTATAGAGAGTGTGTAACCTGTCAATAGTGGGTAAACCGAATCAGAATGTACCTAAAGCTCCCCTGCATCAGAGTTCAAACGATTTGTGAGAAGTACCAAATAAAACATCGTGTGTCAAGTGCTTATCATCCACAAAGTCAAGGTGCCTTGGAGAGATTTCACCAAACTATGCAGCAGATGATACGAACTGTTGGTGAAGACTCCAGTAGTAATTGGGATGAAGACTTACCTTGTATCTTGTTTGCACCTCGAAATGGTTTACAGCATTCCTTGGGTTGTTCCCTGTTCCAATTAGTTTTTGGACATCAAGTGAGAGACCCAATCCAGTTGCTGAGTGAAAGGTTGTTGGGAAACGTCTCTCTCCCTGATGGAAGTCGTCTGTTGAGT
The DNA here is from genome assembly GCA_020271785.1 of Procambarus virginalis. Classification (NCBI taxonomy): domain Eukaryota; kingdom Metazoa; phylum Arthropoda; class Malacostraca; order Decapoda; family Cambaridae; genus Procambarus; species Procambarus virginalis. The sequence goes on along the minus strand of WNGS01161638.1, from coordinate 20,858 downwards.
GAGATCCAGTCGAAGTTGAAGAAGTACCAAGACGTGGCAAGCGAGCACCTGAAGAAGTCACAGTTGAAGATGACAACACCATGACAAAAAGTTTTGGGTGAAGTTGAGATGTTTTCAGCCAGGTGATCTTGTTCTTGTTTAAAGTCCAGAGTGGAAACTGCCTTAGCTCATCATTTTGAAGGTCTGTTTGAAGTTGTTTGCAGACGATCTGAGTTAACTTATAAAATTAAAAGTCTGCAGGACCCTTCCAAGGTTTTAGTAGAACACATTAACAGGTTAAAAGCTTTTCAAGGCTCCAGGCCAGTGTCATGTGTGGTACAGGACACAGTCACCCCTGAGAACCATATATCTGATGACTTGTCTAATCATACCTTTTGTAATTTTAGCTTTGAGGAGATGATGGGACATTTGGATGAGGTTAAACACGGAGAGTTGAGAATGTTACTACACCAGTATTGTAATATATTTGGAGAAGTTCCTACCCAGACCTCTGTTTTGAGCCATGATATTCAGCTCATAGACACCACCCCTATTCGTATGCATCCGTATAGAGTATCTCCAGAAAAGAGAGATATTATCAGGAGGGAAGTGGAGATCCTCCTGGAAAATGGCCTAGTTACACCCAGTCAGAGTTCCTGGTGTTCACCATGTTTGTTAGTTCCTAAACCGGATGGGAGTTGGCGTCTGTGTACTGATTACAGGCGGTTAAATAAGGTAACTGAAGTAGACACTTTCCCATTGCCATTGCTTGAGGATTGCATCGACCAATTTGGTCACTGTCAATAGATATCTAAACTCGATTTGTCCATGGGATATCATAAAGTGCCTTTGACAAGTCGAGCTAGTGAGTATTCAGCTTTTGTAACACCTGATGGTTGTTTTCAGTATAACGTTATGCCTTTTGGTCTTAAAAATGCCCCAGCAACCTTCCAGAGATTAATGAATTTGTTGCTGCAGGATATTCCAAATTGCCGTGCTTATTTAGATGACATTGTTTTATTTAGTGATTCTTGGCAAGAGTATTGAAGTTGAGGACTACGACGACGCGCGCCATCTGGCCAGGTGGGCCCCTGCGACTAGAACCGCGCGCACCATCTGGCCAGGTGGGCCCCTGCGACTACGACCGCGCGCACCATCTGGCCAGGTGGGTCATAATGGCCAGGTGGAGCGCACGTGACTAGTTGCAAGGGGTTTTGGGGAATTTTCCCGGAAGTTTGGCGCGCACCGGACGCGTGTGAGCGTCCGGTGATGGGTTATGCGGTCAGAGAAGATGGGGGTCATGTTGTGGGGGGGGGGGATTGGAGAGTATGTGGTAGAGTATGGAATATGAGGATATGTGCTTCCCCGGAAGTTTTGATGCGTGGCGTCCGGCCAGGCGTCACTTGAGAGAGTCATGTTGGGTAGGGGTTGGAAGCTATGTGGTTGGTATGCAGACATGTAGGGATGAGGAGGAGGAGTATGTAGGATATGTTGTGGAGGGAGGGGGGAACCCCCATACCTGAGAGGATAACAATGACGTCCATTAGTTCCCCCCTACAGGAGGGCGGAAGTGTTGAGGGGGGTATGAGAGAGCAGCCTCTTGCGGATGCTGACCATTACCCTTAATCGTTTTTCAATGTCTTCAGAGAGGTTTGGGAGATGTTCACCCCAACAGGCCTCTCCCACCACTGCGGATTCGTTAAGGAGGGGGCGACGTTCTTACTTCCGCTAGCTGGCCCTCACCTGCCAACCATCAATCACTTCTCATTGGACCGGGATCGTTTCCCTCCCCTCACACACAAACGCGCCGTTAGTTCACTGCGAGTCTTCATTCAATACACACCATACGGCTCCGCAACATGGAAAGACGATCCTTAACAGCTTGCATGAAATGCGGCGTCTTCTATATTCCATCACCAAATCAAGTATGTGGTCTTCAGTGCACAAGCTGTGAAAAACCGCCCTTGGCCATTATGACATCAAATGCAAGCGATGTCAACAGATTTTCTGTGATAACCGTGAGTGTTATTATTATTTAATATTCCACAGTTCATTTTATTGCACCCACTGGTGAAATATCGCATGTGTAAACTATTATCTCTCTCGTATAGTGTGAGAATAATTACTCATTCGGCCATTACATTCCACACAGTTAAATATGATCTTTTTCAATTTCAGTTTACAAAACCGTGAAGTGTCCTTACTGCTCACCTGCGCCGCGAGTAGGACATCGTCGGAATGAAACTTCACATAAACGTATGGATCATATATAAATATATTTCTCTTACCTGTATTACATTTTCATCATCATCATAATCCACTTGCAAGGAAACTCACATGCATAATAATAATAATATTTCCCCATTCACTCATGCTGAATATCATTTAGTTCCATTTCAGGTTATAATCCGTACCTCGATCGACGGAGGGAACAGATAGACATCATCGATTCGGTATCCCATCCGTCCCACACTGAGCTAAGGAGAGCTGATGTCACTCGTGAGCATCCCCCGCCCCTTCAACAAGGCCACCCGCGCCGCCAGATGGAGGGCTACGAGTCATTATCACGCCCAGTTAACACATCGTTAAGGATTCATAGCCTCACACCTGCTCAACCCCTTCACCAGGACATAAGTAAGTTATTACTGCCTTATTTCAGTCTATTTCCTAAACATATTAATTCCCACTAGTCTGTTCTCTCACCTCAATATATATATATACATATATATATATATATATATATATATATATATATATATATATATATATATATATATATATATATATATATATATATATATATATATATATATATATATATATGTATGTATTTTGGTAGCAGTCTTTCCTGTAGACATATATTATTAAATATGACCGAAAAAGTAAGATTAATAATTCTAACACGAATTTTCTCTATTTTCCTTATGTTTCTTTTTACTGGTGACGGTAAATGAAAAATCAATTCTCCAAAATTCATTTTTTATTTCTAGTCTGACGCGACACTTGAGCGCGTTTCGTAAAATTTATTACATTTTCAAAGACTTTAGTTTATCTACACACACGTATGCCTGAAACAACATTGGCTCTTATACCTGCATTTGGGTGAGGTGATGTAGTACGATAGTGGGGTGAAACACAGTACATGGAATACGGGGTATAGATATTGTAGAAGCTGGGTGCAAATAGAACTGCATGGAAAACGGGGTATAGATTTGTAGAAGTTGGGTACAAATAGAACTGCAGAAGGCCTATTGGCCCATATTTCTTGATGCTTCTATATTGGAGCGGAGTCTTGAAGTGGGTAGAATATAGTTGTGCGTTAATTGGCTGTTGATTGCTGGTGTTGACTTCTTGATGTGTAGTGCCTCGCAGATGTCAAGCCGCCTGCTGTCGCTATATCTATTAATGATTTCTGTGTTGTTTGTTAAGATTTCTCTGGTGATGGTTTGGTTGTGGGAAGAGAATATTCCTTTCATATAAAAGGGGTGACGCCGAGGAAAATAAGACTCGCGTCCCTACCAAAACCAAAAGACTGGTTTCTTTTGGTTTTGGTAGGGACGCGAGTCTTATTTTCCTCGGCGTCACCCCTTTTATATGAAAGGAATATTCTCTTCCCACAACCAAACCATCACCAGAGAAATCTTAACAAACAACACAGAAATCATTAATAGATATAGCGACAACAGGCGGCTTGACATCTGCGAGGCACTACACATCAAGAAGTCAACACCAGCAATGAACAGCCAATTAACGCACAACTATATTCTACCACTTCAAGACTCCGCTCCAATATAGAAGCATCAAGAAATATGGGCCAATAGGCCTTCTGCAGTTCTATTTGTACCCAACTTCTACAAATCTATACCCCGTTTTCCATGCAGTTCTATTTGTACCCAGCTTCTACAATATCTATACCCCGTATTCCATGTACTGTGTTTTCACAGTACATGGAATACCAGTACATGGAATTCCATGTACAACAGGGCTCCTTAATGGAGCCCTGTTGCTTATGCATCGTTAAACGCCTGGAAAGAGATGTTGTTGTCTTGCCTATTTACTGAGCTTTTTGGGGCTTACAGTCCCCAAGAGGGCATTTGAAGGCATAGACGACGTTTGTCTCTTTTAGAGCGTTCAGCTCCGTGTCTGGAGAGTTTCTCATGAGTAGGCTGGCTGTTTTTTTGGTTTTATAGTAAATCGTTAGTTGTATCTTCTGATTTTTGTCTGTAGGGATAACATTTCTATTAACAATATCTTTCAGGACCCTTTCTTCCGTTTTATGAGCTGTGGAGAAGAAATTCCTGTAAAATAGTCTAATAGGGGGTATAGGTGTTGTATTAGTTGTCTCTTCAGAGGTTGCATGGCGTTTCACTTTCCTTCTTATGATGTCTTCAATGAAACCATTGGAGAAGCCGTTGTTGACTAGGACCTGCCTTACCCTACAGAGTTCTTCGTCGACTTGCTTCCATTCTGAGCAGTGGCTGAGAGCACGGTCGACATAAGCGTTAACAACACTCCTCATGTACCTGTCTGGGCAGTCACTGTTGGCATTTAGGCACATTCCTATGTTTGTTTCCTTAGTGTAGACTGCAGTGTGGAAACCTCCGCTCCTTTCCATGACTGTTACATCTAGAAAGGGTAGCTTCCCATCCTTCTCCATCTCGTAAGTGAAACGAAACACAGAATTCTGCTCAAACACCTCTTTCAGCTCCTGCAGATGTCTGACATCAGGTACCTGTGTGAAAATGTCATCAACATACCTGCAGTATATGGCCGGTTTCAAGTTCAAGTCGACTAAGACTTTTTTCTCGATAGTACCCATGTAGAAGTTCGCAAACAGGACACCTAGGGGAGAACCCATGGCGACCCCATATACTTGCTTATACATGTGCCCATCCGGGCTCAAGAAGGGTGCCTCCTTAGTACAAGCTTGGAGTAGTTTCCTCAGATATTTTCTGGTATGTCAAGAGGAGTACAGGCCGGATCACGATACACTCGGTCCATTATCATCCCAATTGTTTCATCCACAGGTACGTTGGTAAACAGTGATTCTACGTCCAACAAGGCTCTTATCCCTGTTGCCCGTGTTCCCCGCAGTAAGTCAACAAATTCCTTCGGGGACTTCAGGCTGAAGGCGCAAGGGACATAAGGGGTCAGTAAGCCGTTGAGTCGTTTCGCCAGTCTGTACGTGGGTGTGGGTATCTGGCTAATGATTGGCCGAAGTGGGTTTTCCAGGCTTATGTGTCTTGACATTTCCATACTCATACCCAGGTTATATTCCCCAATATTTTTGGCAGGTGGATTCCGGATTTCTTNATTATGTTCCTAACTCCGCTCTCCTCTCACTATATTATGCACTAATCTTCCCCTATCTTATTATGGTATCTGTGCATGGGGGTTCTACCACTGCAAACCACCTTAGACCCATCATCACCCAGCAAAAATCTGCTATCAGAATAATAACTAACTCTGCTTCAGACAACACTCAGCTCCCTTGTTTAATCCCTAAACTTGCTAAATATTAACTCCCTCCAACACATTCTCTTGTGTCAAACTACATTTACAAAACCCTGCTCTTAAATGCAAACCATGCTCTGAAACTCTCCCTGGAAAGATGTAATAGGACCCATTATCACCACACCAAGAAATAAATATCTCTGATATCCCAGGGTCAACTTACTCTGTGTAAACACTCTATGCAAATTAAGGACCTAGTCTATGGAACTCACTCCCTAGTGAATTGAAAAACTGTGAAACTTTTGCCTTATTTAAAGCAAAACCAAAAAGTACCTAATTTCATCTTCTTAGTTTACTACACTGAGCTTTAATTTGCTCTGTACCTAGTGTTACCCAATCTCCTATTTTTATGTATTTAACCCAAACAACCTTATCATTGTGTTCATTGCTGTCTACTTTTTGTGCTAGCCATAAGCTGTATTGTGCCAACCAATTTTTGTCAACTACCATTCAAGCTGTCATTGCAATCAATCTTAACTACCTAAGTGCTTTAATATATTGTACCTACAATTTTTCTCTCTATCTTTTTTTTTCTTTTTTGCCATGTAACTCTTTTCATTTTTTTTAAAATTTTGCAGGTATTTACCTACTTAAAAAAAAATTATATTAAGGACCTGCCCGAAACGCTGCGCGTGTTAGTGGCTTTACAAGATTGTAATTACCAAGTTATCTATCCCCACATTCACAATGTACCTTCTGTATATGTATAAATAAATAAATAAAATAAAAGATAAAAATTTGACCTCTGGTTTCCAACTAGGGAACCAGGGTGGTGAAACTCTGCAAGCACAAATAGGGAGTACATTCACGCACACACACACACACGCACACACTAACAAGGCGGGAATTGACAGGTTGGACAAATACATCTCCCTCGGTCGCTGGGTGACTGCAGATCCTCTCCCATGGTCGCTGGTGGCTGCAGATCCTGTCCAGCGTGTCGCTGGTGGGCTGCAGATCCTCTCCCGCGGTCGCTGCTGCTGGGCGCAGATCCTCTACCCCAGTCGCTGGTGGGCTGCAGATCCTCTCCTCGGTCGCTGGTGGGCTGCAGATCCTCTTCCCAGGTCGCTGGCTGGGCTGCAGATCCTCTCCCGCGTCGCTGGTGGGCTGCAGATCCTCTCTTTCGGTCGCTGGTGGGCTGCAGATCCTCTCCCCCGTCGCTGTTGGGCTGCAGATCCTCTCCCTCGCTCGCTGCTGGGCTGCAGATCCTCTCACCCCTCGCTGCGGGCTGCACATCCTCTCCCTCGGTCGCTGCTGGGTTCAGATCCTCTCCCCCGGTCGCTGCTGGGCTGCAGATCCTCTCCCCCGGCCGGCGCTGCTGGGCTGCAGATCCTCTCCCTCAGTCGCTGGTGGGCTGCAGATCCTCTCCCCCGGTCGCTGCTGGTTACAGATCCTCTCCCAGGTCGCTGCTGGGCTGCAGATCCTCTCTCTCGGTCGCTGGTGGGCTGCAGATCCTCTCCCGCGGTCGCTGGTGGGCTGCAGATCCTCTCCCTCAGTCGCTGCTGGGCTGCAGATTCTCTCACCCGGCCGCTGCTGGGCTGCAGATCCTCTCCCTGGTCGCTGCTGGGCTGCAGATTCTCTCACCCGGTCGCTGGTGGGCTGCAGATCCTCTTCCCAGGTCGCTGCTGGGCTGCAGATCTCTCTCTCTCGGTCGCTGGTGGGCTGCAGATCCTCTCCCGCGGTCGCTGGTGGGCTGCAGATCCTCCTCTCGGTCGCTGGTGGGCTGCAGATCCTCTCTCCCCGGTCGCTGTTGGGCTGCATATCCTCTCCCTCGCTCGCTGCTGGGCTGCAGATCCTCTCTCCGGTGTCGCTGCTGGGCTGCAGATCCTCTCCCCAAGTCGCTGAGGGGCTGCACATCCTCTCCCTCGGTCGCTGATGGGTTGCAGATCCTCTCCCCCGGTCGCTGCTGGGCTGCAGATCCTCTCCCCGGCCGCTGCTGGGCTGCAGATCCTCTCCCTCAGTCGCTGGTGGGCTGCAGATCCTCTCCCGCGGTCACTGCTGACCTGCAGATCCTCTCCCCGGCCGCTGGTGGCTGCAGATCCTCTCCCCTCAGTCGCTGGTGGGCTGCAGATCCTCTCCCCCCGGTCGCTGCTGGTTGCAGATCCTCTCCCGGTCGCTGCTGGGCTGCAGATCCTCTCCCCGGTCGCTGGTGGGCTGCAGATCCTCTCCCTCGGTCGCTGGTGGGCTGCAGATCCTCTCCCCGGTCGCTGCTGGGCTGCAGATCCTCTCCCGCGGTCGCTGCTGGGCTGCAGATCCTCTTCGCGGTCGCTGGTGGGCTGCAGATCCTCTCCCCCGGTCGCTGCTGGGCTGCAGATCCTCTCCCTCGGTCGCTGCTGGGCTGCAGATCCTCTCCCCCGGTCGCTGGTGGGCTGCAGATCCTCTCCCCCGGTCGCTGCTGGGCTGCAGATCCTCTCCCCCGGTCGCTGCTGGGCTGCAGATCCTCTTCCCGGTCACTGCTGGGCTGCAGATCCTCTCCCCGGTCGCTGATGGGCTGCAGATCCTCTCCCGCGGTCGCTGCTGGGCTGCAGATCCTCTCCCGCGTCGCTGCTGGGCTGCAGATCCTCTCCCGTTGTCGCTGCTGGGCTGCAGATCCTCTTCCCCGGTCGCTGGTGGGCTGCAGATCCTCTCCCTTGGTCGCTGCTGCGCTGCAGATCCTCTCCCTCGGTCGCTGCTGGGCTGCAGATCCTCTCCCGCGGTCGCTGCTGGGCTGCAGATCATCTCCCCCGGTCGCTGCTGGGCTGCAGATCCTCTCCCTCGGTCGCTGCCGGCTGCAGATCCTCTCCCGTTGTCGGTGCTGGGCTGCAGATCCTCTCCCTCGGTCGCTGCTAGGCTGCAGATCCTCTTCCCCGGTCGCTGCTGGACTGCAGATCCTCTCCCCCGGTCGCTGCTGGGCTGCAGATCCTCTCCCCCGGTCGCTGCTGGGCTGCAGATCCTCTCCCCCGGTCGCTGCTGGGCTGCAGATCCTCTCCCCCGGTCGCTGCTGGGCTGCAGATCCTCTCCCCGGTCGCTGCTGGGCTGCAGATCCTCTTCCGCGGTCGCTGCTGGGCTGCAGATCCTCTCCCCGGTCGCTGCTGGGCTGCAGATCCTCTCCCTGGGTCGCTGCTGGGCTGCAGATCATCTCCCCGGTCGCTGCTGGGCTGCAGATCCTCTCCCCGGTCGCTGCTGGGCTGCAGATCCTCTCCCCCGGTCGCTGCTGGGCTGCAGATCCTCTCCCTGGTCGCTGCTGGGCTGCAGATCCTCTCCCTCGGTCGCTGCTGGCCTCCTCATAGTTTTCATAGAGCAGTTATAATAATGTGATTAGGTTGGCGAAGCTGTTTGTTGTATGGTGAAAATTAATGGGTTGTTGTGAAAATGTTGTGGGTGTTGGTGAAGATGTTGTGGATTGTGGTGAAGATGCTGTTGGCTGAGGTTGTGTGATGATGTTTTGGGTGGTGAAGATGATGCTTTTCGTTGAGAGAAGATGATATGGTTGGTGATGAAGATGCTTTAGGGTTGTGTGAAGAAGTTGTAGGTTGTTGTGAAGATGTTGCTGGATGTTGAGTGAAGATGATATTGTTTGTTGTGAAGATGCTGCTTGGCATTGTGTGGTGAAGATAATATGGGTTGTGGTAAGGATGGTGCTGGTGGTTGTGAGGAAAAGAAGCTTCTTGCGCTAAGTAGTGAACATGCTGCTGGAAGTATGTGCGGAAAATGCTGCTGGAGGAATGTGCTGAAGATGCTGCAGGAGGTATGTGCTGAAGATGCTGCTGGAGGTATGTTCTGAAGATGCTGCTGGGATTGTGTGGTGAAGATGCTGCACGTAGTTATGAAGATGCTATTTAGGCTAAGTAGTTAAGATGCTGCTGTTGTTCTGCGGAGTAAATGTTGCAGGGGTTATGAAGATGATGCTGGTGGTTGTGTGGTTGAGATGCTGTTTAGTCTATATAGCGAACATGCTGCAGGGGTTATGTTGTGTAGATGCTGTTGGGGGTTATGATGAATATGCTCCTGGAGGATGTGATGAAGATGCTGCTAGGGTTTTGTGGTGACGATGATGTTAGTGTTTTGACGTGAAGATGCTGCTGGGGTTATGTGTTGAAGATGCTGTGGTGGTTATGTGCTGAAGATGATCCTTGGGGTTGAGTGATGTAGATGCTTCTGGAGGTTGTGTGAGGACGTTGTGGAATGTTGTTAAGACGCTGCTTGGGGTTGAAAGAAGATGATATGAGTTGTGATGAAGATGCTGCTTGGGTTGCCTGAAGATGTAGTGGGATGTTGTGAAGAAAATGCTGGGGCTTGTGTGATAGAGATGCTGCTGGGGATCGAGTTGTGATGTTTTGGGTTTCTCGTGGTTGGGAGGAGATGCTGTTGATGGTTGTGTGGTGAAGATACTGCTGATGGTTGTGTGTTGAAGATGCTGCTGATGGTTGTGTGGTGAAGATGCTGCTGATGGTTTTGTGATCAAGAAGCTACTGATGTTTGTGTGGTGAAGATACTGCTGATGGTTGTGTGGTGAAGATGCTGCTGATGGTTGTGTGGTGAAGATGCAGCTGGGTTGTTTGTGAAGATGTTGCTGATGGTTGTGTCGTGAAGATGCTGCTGATGGTTGTGTCGTGAAGATGCTGTTGATGGTTGTGTGGTGAAGATGCTGCTGATAGTTGTGTGGTGAAGATGCTGCTGGGGTTGTGTGGTGAAGATTTTTTCGGGATTGAGTTGAAGATGCTGCTGTTATTGTTGTAAAGATTCTGCTGGGGGATGTGTTGCGAAGATGCTGCTGTTATTGTAGTAAAGATGCTGCTGTTACTGTTGTAAAGATGCTGCTGGAGGTTGTTTTCTGAAGATACTGCTGGGGGTAGAGTTTAGATGTAATGGTTCAGATGAAGATTCTGCAAGGTGTTATGTGAAGATCTTGTGGGTTGTTGTGAAGATGCTGTTGATTTGTGTAGATGATGCTGGGGATTGTGTGGTGAAGATGTTGCTGGGTGTAGAGTGAAGATTATATGACAAGTTGTGAAGATACTGCTGGAGGTTGTATGGTGAAGATACCGGTGTGGGTTGTATGGTGAAGTTGCCACTGGGGGTTGTATGGTGAAGATGCTGCTGGGGGTTGTATGGTGAAGATGCTTCTGGGGTTGTGATGTGAAGATGTTTGAGGGTTGTTGTGCATATGTTGTTTTGGGTTGTGATGTGAAGATGCTGCTGTTGCAAAGATTCTGCTATGTTGTTGTTGGGAAGACGCTGCTAAGATGTTAAGGGCCTGACAGCTGAGTGGACAGCGCTTCGAATTCGCAGTCCGGAGGATCCGGGTTCGATCCCCGGTAGAGGCGGAAACAAATCGGCAGTTTCTTTCACCCTGATGCTTCTGTTACCTAGCAATAAATAGGTACCTGGGAGTTAGACAGCTGCTACGTGCTGCTTCCTGGGGGTGTTTAACAAAGAGGAAGTCTGGTCGAGGACCGAGCTGCGGGAATGCAAAGCCCCGAAATCATAACTCAAGGGATAGGTTATGTGGTGAAGATGCTGCTGTGGGTTGTATAGTGAAGATAGTGCTGGGGTTTGTGTAATGAAGATGCTGTAGGGAGTTGTAAGATGAAGATAGTGCTGGGAGTTCTGTGGTGAAGATGCTGCTGGGGGATGTGTGTTATCTTGAGTTATCTTCACATGATTTCGAGGCTTTAGTGTCCGCGCGGCGCGGTCCTCGACCAGGCCTCCAACCCCAGGAAGCAGTCCGTGACAGCTGACTAACACCCAGGTACCTATTTTACCGCTAGGTAACAGGGGCATAGGGTGAAAGAAACTCTGCCCATTGTTTCTCACGGCGCCCGGGATCGAACCCAGGACCACAGGATCACAAGTCCAGTGTGCTGTCAGCTCGGCCGACCGGCTCCCTGCCGGTGAAGATGCTGCTGATGGTTGTGTGGTGAAGATACTGCTGACGNCATGCATTTATTAACATTAAATTCCATTTCCTGGTTGATACCTGGTTGATGGGGTTCTGGGAGTTCTTCTACTCCCCAAGCCCGGCCCGAGGCCAGGCTTGACTTGTGAGAGTTTGGTCCACTAGGCTGTTGCTTGGAGCGGCCCGCAGGCCCACATACCCACCACAGCCCGGTTGGTCCGGCACTCCTTGGAGGAATAAATCTAGTTTCCTCTTGAAGATGTCCACGGTTGTTCCGGCAATATTTCTTATGCTTGCTGGGAGGACGTTGAACAACCGCGGACCTCTGATGTTTATACAGTGTTCTCTGATTGTGCCTATGGCACCTCTGCTCTTCACTGGTTCTATTCTGCATTTCTTCCATATCGTTCACTCCAGTACGTCGTTATTTTACTGTGCAGATTTGGTACTTGGCCCTCCAGTATCTTCCAGGTGTATATTATTTGATATCTCTCTCGTCTTCTTTCTAGTGAGTACATTTGGAGAGCTTTGAGACGATCCCAATAATTTAGGTGCTTTATCGTCTATGCGTGCCGTATATGTTCTCTGTATTCCCTCTATTTCAGCAATCTCTCCTGCTCTGAAGGGGGAAGTGAGTACTGAGCAGTACTCAAGACGGGACAACACAAGTGACTTGAAGAGTACAACCATTGTGATGGGATCCCTGGATTTGAAAGTTCTCGTAATCCATCCTATCATTTTTCTGGCTGTCGCAATATTTGCTTGGTTATGCTCCTTAAACGTTAGGTCGTCAGACATTATTATTCCCAAATCCTTTACATGCTGTTTTCCTACTATGGGTACATTTGATTGTGTTTTGTACTCTGTATTATGTTTAAGGTCCTCATTTTTACCGTACCTGAGTACCTGGAATTTATCACTGTTAAACATCATGTTATTTTCTGATGCCCAGTCGAAAACTTTATTAATATCAGCTTGAAGTTTTTCAATGTCTTCAGCCGAGGTAATTTTCATACTGATTTTTGTGTCATCTGCAAAGGATGATACGAAGCTGTGACTTGTATTTTTGTCTATATCTGATATGAGAATAAGGAAAAGCAGCGGTGCAAGGACTGTACCCTGAGGTACAGAGCTTTTAACTGCACTTGGACTAGATTTTATATGGTTGACCGTCTACCGCTGAGTCCTGTTTGACAGAAAACTGAGTATCCAGCGTCCTACTTTACCGGTTATTCCCATTGACTTCATTTTGTGTGCTATCACGCCATGGTCACATTTATCGAAAGCCTTTGCGAAGTCCGTGTATATCACATCAGCATTCTGTTTTTCTTCTAATGCCTCAGTGACTTTGTCGTAGTGCTCAAGTAGCTGTGAGAGGCACGATCTTCCCGCTCGAAATCCATGTTGGCCTGGGTTGTGAAGGTCATTGGTCTCCATGAAATTGGTGACCTGACTCCTAATCACTCTCTCAAATACTTTTATGATGTGCGATGTTAGTGCAACTGGTCTATAATTCTTTGCCAATGCTTTGCTCCCTCCCTTGTGTAGAGGGGCTATGTCTGCTACTTTAAGTGCATCTGGTATCTCCCCCGTGTCCAAGCTCTTCCTCCACACTATACTGAGTGCCTGTGCTACCGGCACTTTGCATTTCTTTATAAATATTGAATTCCATGAGTCTGGACCTGGGGCCGAGTGCATGGGCATGTTTTCAATTTCTCTTTCAAAATTAGTGCGCTCGTGTTGATATCAGTTATATTTACAGGGGTTTGAATATCCCGCATAAAGAAATTATCTGGATCTTCCACTTTCATGTTGTTTATTGGAGTGCTAAACATGTCCTCATACTGCTTTTTTAGGATTTCACTAATTTCTTTGTCATCCTCCGTGTATGAACCTTCACTTGTACGAATAGGTCCAATACTGGCAGTGGTTTTTGCTTTTGATTTCGCATATGAGAAGAAATATTTTGGATTTTTCTTTATTTCCTGAATTGCTTTCTGTTCTAACTGCCTTTCTTCAGTTTCATATGAGTGTTTCAATTTCCGCTCGATTTCTTCAATCTCCCTATTTAAATTATTCCTTCTTTGACGGGAAATTCGTGTCTGCATAAGCAGTTCTGTTATTTTTTTCCTGCGTTTATACTGTCGTCTGCGTTCTCTTTCTACGTTAGATCTCTTTCTGGCTTTCCTCAAGGGAACATGTTTCAGACAGACTTGATACGCTTCCGCAGTCAGTTTTTCTATTCCTTCTGTAGGACTTGTATTACTTAAAACAGTTTCCCATGGAATGTTTGTAAGTTCCCTGTTTATTATCTCCCAGTCTATCCTTTTATTATTAAAATTGAATTTACTGAATAGCCCCTCTCGCTTTATCAACGTTTTAGGTCTATTCTGAGTATTGATGGTCGTTTGCACTTCAATGAGCTTGTGATCTGAATATGTGGTATCTGATATCGTAATGTCTCTGATAATGTCTTCATTGTTCGTAAAGACCAAATCTAAAATTTTCATTTCTCGTTGGCTCCGATATCTGCTGACTGAGTGAAAATTTGTCACAGAATCTAAGTAGTTCTCTAATCTGTGGTTGGTTAGGTCCCGATAGATTTCCTGGTATAATATTATTGTTTGCTATTTTCCACCTGAGACTAGGCAAGTTGAAGTTGAATGCCAACCATTCCAACCACTTGGCACCGTTTGCCAAGTGGTGCTCCATATACTTATTATGTCCAGGTCATCTGAAGGGTATGACAATCATCTAAGTTTCTTATCCTTCCTATTATCTTAGCATCATCAGCAAACATGTTCATATAATTCTGTATACCAACTGGTAGATCATTTATGTAGGCAATAAACATCACTGGCACAAGAACTGAACCCTGTGGTGCTCCACTTGTGACATTTCTCCAGTCCGATACATTGCCTCTGATCACAGCCCTCATTTTTCTATCAGTCAGAAAATTTTTCATCCATGTTAGAAGCGTCACTCCTCCAATATTTTCCCGTTTCCAGAACAACCTCTTATGTGGAACTCTGTCGAAAGCCTTTTTTAGGTCCAGGTAGATGCAGTGGCCGAGCGAACAGCACGCTGGACTTGTGATCCTGTGGTCCTGGGTTCAATCCCAGGCGCTGGCGAGAAACAATGGGCAGAGTTTCTTTCACCCTATGCCCCTGTTACCTAGCAGTAAAATAGGTACCTGGGTGTTAGTCAGCTGTCATGGGCTGCTTCCTGGGGGTGAAGGCCTGGTCGAGGACCGGGCCGCGGGGACACTAAAAAGCCTCGAATCATCTCAAGATAACCTCAAGATCTCTTTCCTGTAATATCTCTGTTGCTCGATTATAGAAACTGAGTAAATTCGATACACAGGATCTTCCAGATCGAAAACCATACTGTCTGTCTGATATTATATCATTTCAGACAGACAGTATGGTTTTCAATCTGGAAGATCCTGTGTATCGAATTTACTCAGGCACCAATTTTGTGCTCTCGCTCCAGTGGTTGTTTCAGCACTATACCTAGAGTGTGGTGTCTGTCTTCTAGGTGGTGCATGAGCTGGGAGTGAGTCTCTAGAACTCAGGCTGCATGTGCCTAGGGTGCCCTGTAAGTACTGCCCTTGGGACTTGGGGTTACCTTCCACAAGTTCCTTGGGTCCTGCTTCTGCTAGGCTGTTTGCTGCTCGGTTTACGGCCGCCCTTTGTGTGATAGGGGGTTCTGTCTCCCTTGTTTGCCTTAGGGTAAGGGGCAGTTTTGCACTGGCGGGGCGCAGGGTACTGCGTAGCTTGTTTTCACCAATCATAGCAGCCGGCTCTGTTCCGCCTGGGTACGCTGTACTCTTGCTGTTTTTTTATTCTTTTTGTTTGTCTACCTGGTGGGGGGCTCTGCCTTTGGTTCTTTCCCCCTTTGTGCCGAGTTCTCTTCCTTCTTCCGGTGGTTCCCCCTGCTAGGTCCCCGTGAGTGTACTCGTCCCAGGGGTTCAGCTCTTTGAATGTTGTTTGGTAGCCATGGGCGCCGGTTAGCAGTACCCTGCCTGGGATTACCCGAGTGCGAGTCCTCTTGTAGTAAACGCACAGGACCCTGGGAAACCCCTAGGGGAAGCGTGGGCCCGATAGTTGTGGCCCCGGAGTCCCCCCCCCCTCGCTTTGTGCGAGTTCGAGGGTTGCTCTGTCCCCTTGTCTCAGGGTGACTCCCATGGTTTTGCCTCCATCTGCAGCCTGTGGGGTCGGTGACACCCT
This sequence comes from Procambarus virginalis, assembly GCA_020271785.1. Classification (NCBI taxonomy): domain Eukaryota; kingdom Metazoa; phylum Arthropoda; class Malacostraca; order Decapoda; family Cambaridae; genus Procambarus; species Procambarus virginalis. The sequence continues at coordinate 5,258 of WNGS01161638.1, read as the reverse complement.
TGGCCCAGGGTCCTGCAAGTTTTGTTGCTTGTTTGTGATTCGGTTACCCAGTCTTATGCTGACTATGTGGGTACAGGCTGCATGAGCGTTGCACATTGGGTTTCAGTGGCAACACGCTAGTTGTTTACTCCCCGAAAGCCCCGAAACTGCCCCATTTTCGTTGGTCGTCTTGTCGGGTCCCCCCCCCCCCTTTCCTCCCTACATCCGGGTCTATACCGTCTGTGGGTTCGGGGCTTCCATGGCTTTGAGACTCGGTTGGTCTTGAGGACTTCCCCTTCCGGGGTAGCGACGGGGGCATTCGAGCCTGTTTCCTCCAGCCGTGTTGTAAGAGTCTGCCAGTGGGCTCCCTTCCTTAGTGCTTTTCACGGCTGCCCAGGTTTTCTTGAGGCTGGGGCTTTGTGGGGACAGCTCGGCCCCAGGGCCTGCCGGGTGGGTTCCTGGGGCTGGAGTGGGGCTGACGTGGGGGCCTCAGGCCCCATTGGACCCCGCCGAGGTTTTTCTACCCCTCTGGGCGGGGCTTGCGGTTTGTGGAGTGGGGTTTTTCCTCTCCGCATGAGTACTTGGGCATCGGCCCCTCCCCAGGCTCGGTTCCTTGTCCATTATGCTCGTTGCTTCCGTCCTGTCGGTGGGTGCTTTTCTCCATTCTTCGCCCCTTTTTCCCGGGACGGGACTTCTCCGTCATGTCCCCCTCTTCTTAGGGTTCTGCATGACTTTTGGTCTTGGGTGCATCTGGGTTTTTCTGTGCCTTCATCCTTTGTGTTTGCTTCTATGTGTTCTCGAAGGTTCGGGACGGTTTTGCTCCTTCCCGTTTTACTGGCACATCTGTCGTCGTTCGGGTGGGGCTTCCCTCCGGTCCTTTCTAGGGCTTGTTGGTCCTCTTCCGGGCAACTTCTGGGTTTTTGGCCTTCTCGTTCTTTTGTTCATATCTCTCCTCTCCGTGCTGTGTCTCGGCACTGCTCGTTTTCCTTCCGTTCTGGTCCGGGATACCGGATTGGGCTACTTGTAGCTGGTTGGGCTCTTTGTCGCCATGTTGGGCTACTGGTAGTCCACTTGGGTTCTGATTCGGTTCGTTGTTTTCCTTACATGAGCCAGCTAAGTTGGCTTCTGTTTCCATGAGTTGGCCTGTTTCTTCAATGGATCGCTCGGGATACGACCTGTTGAGCTACTTTTCTGCTCTGTTGTTGGACGGAGTAGGATGGACCTGTGTAGCTCAACCTGTTAGGCTACTTTTCTGTCATGTCCTGCGCATGCACCGTGGGAGTTTGTTTTGGTTCAGGACGGTGTGCACACGTGCTGGTGTTCTGCGTCCAGTTTCTCTCGGGGGCTTCGCCTTTCTCTCTTATCATTCTCCAGTCCGTGCCCCTTTGTTCTTGGGGGTGTTCTGGAGTGCCGCTATGGGGAGGTTACGGAGTTTTTCGCTGTGTTTTTGGGTGCGGGGCGCTTCCTTCGCTGCTCCCCTCCTCTTCTCCGGCATGAGCGGCTCTGGCCTGCCTTCCGAGGGCGGTGCTCCCGGTTTTCTCGGTTACGGGTGCACGAACAAGTTCCTGAAGATTGCATACACCAACATAGATGGAGTAAGGTCAAAGATACTGGAGTTAAGTGATATAATACAGCTGCAGACACCAGACATTGTTGCACTCACGGAGGCAAAACTTGAAGATGTTATTTTAAATGAGGTCATATTCCCAAGGGGCTACTCAATTTGGAGACGGGACAGAAAAATCAGGAAGGTGGTGGCGTTGCTGTGCTGGTGAAAGAACACCTAAAGGTGAACGAAATAATGACTGCCAATCCACAAGAAGTTGATATAATAGCACTAGAGATCTGCCATGAGGATGATAAATAATGATCATAAATGCATATAGTCCACCGCTAAGCAGCACATGGTCAAAAGGAGGAGCTAGATAGTAAACGAGAAGGTCTTATAACAATAATGAGAGAGATCATAGCGAGAGCGGATAACGATAGTTCACGGACTGTTGATAGTCGGCGACTTCAACTTGAAATCCATAGACTGGGAAGCATATGAAGCTAAAACAGAAGATTTTGGACCTGTAAATTTGTAGACCTCATCCTGGAAACATTCTTGTATCAACATGTTAAACAAGCTACGAGGATGAGGGAAGGGGACGTTCCTCCATGCTAGATTTGATATTTACCAGGAAGGAGGAAGAAATATTTGACATTCAGTACCTTCCTCCCTTGGGTAAAAGTGACCATGTCTTTTGGGGAATAAAGTATGCAATGCGATTATAATCTGGAAGAAAATATGACAGTCGATGCAATTGAAAAACCTGATTTTAGGAGAGGACATTATGGCAACCTTAGAAATTTTTTAGTGAGTATAATTGGACAGACTTGTTGCTAGGCAAGGAAGTGAATGAGATGTATGTCAAGTTTTGTGAAATATATGATAAAGGCACAAAAAAATTTATACAAAACAGAGAAGCAGAACTAGGAAACAGGATTGGTTCAACAGAAAGTGCGAGAGGGCCAGAGACCAAAAGACACAAAAATGGAATCAATACAGGAAGAGGCCAAACCCCAAACATACCAGCGATACAAAGATGCGAGAAACAACTACACGGCAGTGCAGTGAGAGGAGAGAGGCAGAAAGAAATTTTGAAAAAGGGATTGCAGACAAATGTAAAACAGAACCAGGTCTATTCTATAAATTCATAAACAACAAATTGCAGGTAAAGGATAATATTCAGAGGTTGAAAATGGGAAATAGATTCACGGAAATGAAAAGGAAATGTGTGAAACATTAAACGAAAAGTTCCAAAGTGTGTTTGTACAAAATGAAATCTTCAGGGAACCAGATACAATAAGAATTCCAGAGAACAACATAGAGCACATAGAGGTGTCTAGAGACGAAGTGGAAAAAATGCTCAAGGAGCTAAATAAGAACAAAGCAGTTGGTCCAGATGGAGTTTCACCATGGGTTCTGAGAGAATGTGCACCTGAGCTCAGCATTCCTCTTCAACTGATTTTTCAGGCATCCCTGTTTACAGGAGTTGTAGCTGATGTTGGTGTGCAAAACAACATAAAAGGCATAGTTCCAATCTACAAAAGTGGAAGCAGGGAAGACCCCCTTAACTATAGACCGGTATCATTGACAAGTGTAATAGTCAAAATATTGGAAAAATAATTAAAACTAAATGGGTAGAACACCTGGAGAGAAATGATATAATATCAGACAGACAGTATGGTTTTCGATCTGGAAGATCCTGTGTATCGAATTTACTCAGTTTCTATGATCGAGCAACAGAGATATTACAGGAAAGAGATGGTTGGGTTGACTGCATCTATCTGGACCTAAAAAAGGCTTTCGACAGAGTTCCACATAAGAGGTTGTTCTGGAAACTGGAAAATATTGGAGGGGTGACAGGTAAGCTTCTAACATGGATGAAAAATTTCTGACTGATAGAAAAATGAGGGCAGTGATCAGAGGCAATGTATCGGACTGGAGAAATGTCACAAGTGGAGTACCACAGGGTTTCAGTTCTTGCACCAGTGATGTTTATTGTCTACATAAATGATCTACCAGTTGGTATACAGAATTATATGAACATGTTTGCTGATGATGCTAAGATAATAGGAAGGATAAGAAACTTAGATGATTGTCATGCCCTTCAAGATGACCTGGACAAAATAAGTACATGGAGCGCCACTTGGCAAATGGAATTTAATGTTAATAAATGCCATGTTATGGAATGTGGAATAGGAGAACATAGACCCCACACAACCTATATATTATGTGAGAAATCTTTAAAGAATTCTGATAAAGAAAGAGATCTAGGGGTGGTTCTAGATAGAAAACTATCACCTGAGGACCACATAAAGAATATTGTGCGAGGAGCCTATGCCACGCTTTCCAACTTCAGAATTGCGTTTAAATACATGGATGGCGATATACTAAAGAAATTGTTCACGACTTTTGTTAGGCCAAAGCTAGAATATGCAGCGGTTGTGTGGTGCCCATATCTTAAGAAGCACATCAACAAACTGGAAAAGGTGCAAAGACATGCTACTAAGTGGCTCCCAGAACTGAAGGGCAAGAGCTACGAGGAGAGGTTAGAGGCATTAAATATGCCAAAACTAGAAGACAGAAGAAAAAGAGGTGATATGATCACTACATACAAAATAGTAACAGGAATTGATAAAATCGATAGGGAAGATTTCCTGAGACCTGGAACTTTAAGAACAAGAGGTCATAGAAATAAACTAGCTAAACACAGATGCCGAAGAAATATATAGAAAATTCACTTTCGCAAACAGAGTGGTAGACGGTTGGAACAAGTTAGGGGAGAAGGTGGTGGAGGCCAAGACCGTCAGTAGTTTCAAAGCATTATATGACAAAGAGTGCTGGGAAGATGGACACCACGAGCATAGCTCTCATCCTGTAACTACACTTAGGTAATCACTTAGGTAATTACTGTACGAAGTGTAAGGAACAGCCGTAGAGCCAAACACCACTTAGCTGGACCAGGACACTGGAGCCAGAGTCACAGAGAGGGCAACCAGACACTGCTACCATCAGCAATAGAGTTGAAGGTGGAATAGCTAACTGGCCCGGGCTGCCTTCCTCCTTCCCACAAATGAATTAAGTGGTGGGGTCAATGAACTCGAGCTAGTTTTGTGAGTTTGTTTATAATCTTTTGATAGTTCTTGATGCTGCGATCTCCTTTATCATCAGCAGTGGTTTGTTTTGTTTTAATCTGGTGTTTTCATCAGTGGTGCCAGACATGAATAAATTCATAGAAATTTTATCATAAGTGCCATCACTCCCTGTGAAATTTTATCATAAGTGACCTCACTCCCAGAGGTCAAGTAGAACTCTGCGACTGATGGCACCTGGTGGTTTGATACTAGATCAGCATAGTGGCTTCATGAAGGCATAATAGGCTTTCCCCCAGAAATAGATGCATGGTAATTACCTTACATAATACTATTAACGACTGTACGCTATTCCATATGGTATATTATGTGTGTAGTAAAAAGTGACTTGCATATACACTATGCAGAAAAAAGTATTTTTTAAATGTTATTTACCAATTTTTATATTTTTCAGACATCTAAACCATTATATCAGAGATTGATAGAGCTTAATGGAGAAGGAGATATTTTAGTTCCTGATGGAGGTCTGAACAAAAAGGTGAATAAAATACCATTTCAAGTATTTGAGAATTAATGTATTTTAGGATGGGTTAAAGGCTGTCACAAAGCCTGCAAGAGATGTGAAAGTTAGGCAGATC
>WNGS01161636.1:8052-21786 GCA_020271785.1 Procambarus virginalis | reverse complement strand
TGTCAACAAATTTCTTTACTTTATCCTCCTCCATCTCTATATCGTCGAACATACACGACAGCACAGACAAGTTAGTAGTACTAATTTCACCGTCTCAGTCCCTTAGCTGGTTAAGTACAGTACCCCTGATTTCACTGGCCACACTGTATTAGTACCCTGGCAACCCGGTCTCGAATCTTGGCAACACTGACGTGATCAATACACCTTGCAACAACGTAGCTTGATCCTCTTTCCTGGCGAAGTCCCAGTTCTTGGCTACTGTGGTTTCGTATCCTGGCGAGGTCGCCAGTTCTCTGTCACGGGGGGTGGGCCGGGGCTCTGCTAGCACTCGCTGGCTAGGGGCTCGAAAGGCCGAATACTCGGCCCCTCCGACTCCCGGATTCACCGGAGTCTCCTTGGTCCCACAGGAGAGGACCAGCAATGCCCACCTCCGCAGGTCTTTGCTCCACCACTGAAGGGGTGCCACTGACTCACCCTGGAAGCCCTTCAGTCAACCACGGGGAACTGCTATCAGCGATTCCGGCCTAGACCCGTGGAGGAGTGAAGAAAGACTCGGGCTTACTTTGTAACAATGACCTCCCTGAGTCTTGCCTGCCGACAAGAGGTTGCAGGACTCCTTTCCCGCCTGTCTTCTCTATCTTTTCCTCAACAGGTCGCCACTGGGTTATTAATCTGCACCCCAGCAATGCAGTTCAGTGGTTGTATATATGTTGTCTGTTGCCTGAGTGTTGCTACTACCAAGACAATAAGAATTCTATAGGGAACGTGATGTCCCCTAAATGGTACTATGATAACCCTCGTGTATGCTCAATAGAGAAATATAATAATAAATAATGGAGGCACACTCAAACACAATAATAAAATGTGGAATTACTGATAGAATACATGATCACACATATGACTATAAGTGACACAAGGAAATGAAATAATAATAATAACTCTGGAGATTGTCAGCAACTCTCTCTCACGTTCTCCAGGCTCCTTCAACTGGGCAGATAGACAGGAGTCACACACTCTCTCACAGAAGGGCCTCTTCACCACGTCGGCTCCTCTTCTTCACTGTCCTGCCATCCACACACACTGTCCTCTCTGACAGTCCTGGACATAAGCTGCCCTGCAGCCTATTCTGCTACTAAAGCCTTAATATCCTATTCCACATATATAAGTGATATCTGGCCTATCTAGCCTACTCTCATAAAGGGGTAATGGGAGGGAAAATGATCTACCTTAACAATCCTTGGCTCACGATGCCTGTCCCTCGATGGTGTGAGGGTCCTATGCTTCCTGAGTCGATCCTCGGTGATCCAGGAACGTTCCCACAGGTCCTCAGGTGTCGTGAAGCCTCGCGTCTTCGCCGTTCCCACCCTGGGGTTCAGCTATCCCAATCCTGGTCCATCAATGGGCGCTGAGCTTATCACCATATTCACCCACACGTTCCTTCCACGAGGCGTTGCTCCTCGCCCTAGGAACGGTGTCGTCCCTCTAACAACCTCAGTGGATGTGACCCGGTCACAGCTATGCCTGCCCGCCACACCTCTTCCAGGCCCTCACATCCAGCGTCGCCGCCCAGCGTCGTCACCGAATCTTTCCAAGTTTGGCACTTCTCTGCTCAATCAACTTGGTTCCTTTTGCTTCCCAGAAGCGCGGGGTCTCCTAGTATCAGGTGGGCTGCGATGGCTAGCTCTAATCCCTGAGAAAGGCCTGTTTAGCCTCCAATCCTTGAGAGCTGACAGAGGAGCGTCCTCTCCCCTTCGCTGTCAGGTCCAATCTCACCATGGCGCGCCCGGGTACTCGGTGACGTCACGGCGGGCTCTGATTGGTCGCCTGTGACCCTCACCCAATCCGCACACGGCATGGCGTCCATTCTAAAAGGTCATATCTGCAGTAGGGGATACTCTTTCATTTATATCCGGCGCCTCTTTTCCCCTTACCTACAGACTTATAATGTAAGTTTCTCCCTGCAGGGAGAGTCGATATGACTCTTATAGCAGGCAACGAAAGAGATAGGAGAGGGCACCGTAACAATATATATTATATATACATATATATATGTCGTACCTAGTAGCCAGAACGCACTCTCTCGCCAACTATAAGGCCCGATTTGCCTAATAAGCCAAGTTTTCATGAATGAATTGTTTTTCGACTACCTAACCTCCTAACCTAACCTAACCTAACTTTTCGGCTACCTAACCTAACCTAACCTATAAAGATAGGTTAGGTTAGGTTAGGTAGGGTTGGTTAGGTTCGGTCATATATCTACGATAATTTTTACTCCATAAAAAAAAAATTGACCTCATACATAATGAAATGGGGAGCTTTATCATCTCATAAGAAAAAAATTAGAGAAATATATTAATTCAGGAAAACTTGGCTTATTAGGCAAATCAGGCCATGCATAGTAGGCCGAGAAGTGAGTTCTGGCTACTAGTACGACATATATATATATTAATATATAATATATATATATAGATATATATATATATATATATATATAATATATATATTATATATATATATAGATATATATATATATAATATATATATATTATATATATATTATATATATATACATATATATATATTATATATATTATATATAATATATATATATATATATATTATAATATATTTATATTATATATATCTATATATATATTATATATATATTATATATATATATATTATATCGATATATATATATATATATATATATATATATATATATATCTATATTATATATATCTATATATATATATTATATGTATATATATATATAATATATATATATATATATATATATATATATATATATATATTTATATATTTTATATATATATATATATTATATATTATATATATTTATATATAATATATATATATATATATATATATATATATATATATAATATATATATATATATATATAATCCTATTGTCAAAATAATGCTGCGTGTTTTCGTTGGTAGCCTTTGATATATGGTAAAAGTTTTGCCACTTTGGAGTCTAAAATAAATATTTTTAGACAATAGATTCTTTCCATTGATCTTTACTATTGATATTTAAGTAACTTTAGTAGGTTTGACCACTTGTAACTCCTTATCTTAACCCAGTGAATTGTAAAGATAATATTGAGAATCTCTTGAGTAATTAAACCATTATTTTAGAGACATCCGGATGCTTCTGTACATAACGTCTCCATCTTTAATTAAGGTAACCTCTTCTTTATAGCGGACGAGAAGCTTTACCGTCTGTGGTGCTTGAACCTCCAAGACTTTCTTACTTTTCCCTCCCAGAATTCTTCCTTGAGCGGAGTAAATACCTAAGATGCTTCCGTTGTGCTGGCGTAATTGCTCTTTAAGTGGTTCAAGACGCTAGAGAGGCTGGGTTTAACATAAACCTGTTTTTCACATAATGAATTTAATTATCAGCTTTAGCATCTTACAGAGAGTAAAAAGTTTCATTATTTTCTGGCAAGGTTTCCTAGCTCTAGTAATATTTAACTGACCAGGATTAACAAAATACGATGAAATGCGGAGACAACATTACAGAGGAAGTAGGTGATTACATAATAAAATTAGATAATAATTTCGTTACTTTCAAGAAAAATGCAAAACTCGTTGCACAGCTACACATTCACCAATACAAAAAAGTTGGATACAAAATTTTCACTACAAAGAACTCTACATAGTAAGAGTGTCTATGTGGCTCTTGTTTACATGTAGGGCTAAGAAGACATTTTGCATTAAGGGTAAACATTGCATACAATAGTTCGTGAATAATAAAATATGCATACTTAACAACCAGCCACAAAAGCCTGTCTTCACACCACCACCAACAACCAGCCACAAAAGCCTTCCTTCACACCACCACCAACAACCAGCCACAAAAGCCTACCTTCACACCACCACCAACAACCAGCCACAAAAGCCTTCCTTCACACCACCACCAACAACCAGCCACAAAAGCCTTCCTTCACACCACCACCAACAACCACCCACAAAAGCCTTCCTTCACACCACCACCAACAACCACCCACAAAAGCCTACCTTCACACCACCACCAACAACCAGCCACAAAAGCCTTCCTTCACACCACCACCAACAACCAGCCACAAAAGCCTTCCTTCACACCACCACCAACAACCAGCCACAAAAGCCTTCCTTCACACCACCACCAACAACCACCCACAAAAGCCTACCTTCACACCACCACCAACAACCACCCACAAAAGCCTTCCTTCACACCACCACCAACAACCAGCCACAAAAGCCTACCTTCACACCACCACCAACAACCACCCACAAAAGCCTTCCTTCACACCACCACCAACAACCACCCACAAAAGCCTTCCTTCACACCACCACCAACAACCACCCACAAAAGCCTACCTTCACACCACCACCAACAACCAGCCACAAAAGCCTTCCGTCACCCCGCCAGGAAATTGTCTCTTACTTCACTTAGTTGCACCAGGAGTGACATTTTATATATGGAGGTTCACAGTTTGTTTACGAACTAATTCAAGAGAATACAAGGGTGAGACATTGTCGTGTGCAGCTTCAGTCTTATGGCGTCACTGTGTATGTCGTCTGTCAGCCTTGTGGCGTCACTGTGTATGTCGTCTGTCAGCCTTGTGGCGTCACTGTGTATGTCGTCTGTCAGCCTTGTGGCGTCACTGTGTATGTCGTCTGTCAGCCTTGTGGCGTCACTGTGTATGTCGTCTGTCAGCCTTGTGGCGTCACTGTGTATGTCGTCTGTCAGTCTTGTGGCGTCACTGTGCATGTTGTCTGTCAGTCTTGTGGCGTCACTGTGCACGTTGTCTGTCACTCTTGTGGCGTCACTGTGCATGTTGTCTGTCAGTCTTGTGGCGTCACTGTGCATGTCGTCTGTCAGTCTTGTGGCGTCACTGTGCATGTCGTCTGTCAGTCTTGTGGCGTCACTGTGCATGTCGTCTGTCAGTCATGAGGCGTCACTGTGCATGTTGTCTGTCCGCCTTGTGGCGTCACTGTGCATGTTGTCTGTCACTTTACTGTTCCAGCTTCTGTTCCATGTGCATTGCTATTGTTTGGAAATCTTTGGTGTTGAAATGTAGAGATCTTTGAAATTGTTGTATCGATTTCATATATTGCCAATGAAACTTCTATTCAGTTGAATGTATATTTTACCAGTGGCACTTGCATACAGTTCAACGTATATTGTACCATTTGAAAAGAGAAATATCAGGAGAAAACACCAGGAATTACGAATATATGCACTTGGAAGAGGGTCAGGATATGGATTTGGGATGGAACGGGGGAAAAGGAATGCGGGCGAAAAGCGACGTTCTATGTAGGAGGACAGGTTGCCAGATGGAAGGACTATACCAGCGAAGACCAGTCCTTCCCTGACGCTCTTAATCGACGATCACTATGCGACACAGGTGGCACCATCACCCGAGCAGAATACATACTATTAGTATTTGTGAGACGAATGTGTTGTGTAAGAGCTCGCCTCTATGTATCCAGGTTGTGTTGCTCCTGTGCCTGTACCTCCTGGATATACAACGATAACTACCTTTATGTAATGTATAGGACACAATATACAACGTATACATCACAATGTATAACGAACAGAGTATATTCAGTATAATATTCAATGCACAGAGAATATTATGCACTGTATAGAGCACAATATTCACCGTATTGTGAACAAAATACAACGAACATAACAAAATATACAACGAAAACAGGAGCTCAGTAAATATATGGCCCCACAAATCAACGAACACAGAGAGGAAACACTTCCACGGAAGTTTTAGAATACAACACAAATACAGGGAAATAGTAGACCAAGAACGTTGCTGTAGTGTAGAAGCACGGTACTTCCTTCACTAAATGACTCTTACCCTACAGCCTGGCCTCGGTCAGGCCACTTTTACAATACAGTTCCGTCCGTAGGCTGGGATGTTCTACGTGCCTCTCTTCATCTGGAAGCGGCTGGAGGGAGGCCGTGTGAGCGGCCTGGTCGCCGAGCTCAACCTGCCCGCCCTGAGCCACGACTGCAGGAGAGAGAGGACCAAGTTTGTGATTGAGTACTTCGATCATTACTTCCACCACCACAACGTCTACACCTACCAGTTCTTCCTGTGCGAGCTACTCAACTTCGTCAACGTCGTCGGACAGATGTACTTAAGTGACAAGTAAGACGACAATCTGTTGCATTTCTGTCTTTTTCTATTCGTTAATTTAAAATATATATATGTTTTTTTTAATTTACTTCTAAAGAAATATATGTATGTACTAAAAATGTGTGTGACAAATATTGCGTCAGCCAGAAAAATGATCGGATGGATTACGAGAACTTTCAAATCCAGGGATCCCATCACAATGGTTGTACTCTTCAAGTCACTTGTGTTGTCCCGTCTTGAGTACTGCTCAGTACTCACTTCCCTCTTCAGAGTAGGAGAGATTGCTGAAATAGAGGGAGTACAGAGAACATATACGGCATGCATAGACGCGATAAAACACCTAAATTATTGGGATTGTCTCGAAGCTCTCCAAATGTACTCACTAGAAAGAAGACGAGAGAGATACTAAATAATATACACAGAAAGATACTGGAGGGCCAAGTACCAAATCTACACAGTAAAATAACGTACTGGAGTGAACGATACGGAAGAAAATGCAGAATAGAACCAGAGAAGAGAAGGGGTGCCATAGGCACAATCAGAGAACACTGTATAAACATCAGAGGTCCACAGTTGCTCAACATCCTCCCAGCGAGCATAAGAAATATTGCCGGAACAACCGTGGACATCTTCAAAAGGAAACTGGATTTATTCCTCCAAGGAGTGCCGGACCATCGGGGCTGTGGTGGATATATGGCCCTGCGGGCCGCTCCAAGCATCAGTCTGGTGGACCAAACTCTCACAAGTCAAGCCTGGCCTTGGGCCGGGCTTGGGGAGTAGAAAAACTCCGAGAACCCCATCAACCAGGTAATGGGGAGTACCCGGGGCTGCTCGGGTGATGGAGCCCATATCTTCACTACACACTTTCTTAATCACTGTAATAATCATCAGTACTCACTACCTTCATCACTGTAATAATCATCAGTATTCACTACCTTCATCACTGTAATAATCATCAGTATTCACTACCTTCATCACTGTAAGAATCATCACTACTCATTACCTTCATCACTGTAAGAATCATCACTACTCACTACCTTCATCACTGTAATAATCATCAGTACTCACTACCTTCATCATTGTAATAATCATCAGTACTCACTACCTTCATCATTGTAATAATCATCAGTACTCACTACCTTCATAATAATGAGTAATAATCATCAGTACTCACTACCTTCATCACTGTAATAATCATCATACTCACTACCTTCATCACTGTAATAATCATCAGTACTCACTACCTTCATCACTGTAACCATAATAAAACCTAGAGTTATCTACTCTGTACTAATGATCTTGGGACAAAATCACATTTCTTGTAAAAATTTAGAAAGTTCAAATGACACTTAACTTTATTGCTTTATAGTAGTTCTTCTAAGGTATCCAGCTGTGTTCGAAGTTCGTGAAGTTCGAAACGTTCGAAACGTAACGTTGGGTGTGTGGGAAACGCATCCAACACCAATCCTTAACTAATATACCTGTGTATATAAGTGCCTCTCACTGCACAGGTTTGCCTCTGAGGTCAATTGCCTCCTCTGGTGTGAGGGATCATTGGGAAGAAATGGTCAACTCCCTTCCCCTTTCCTTACGGGTATTTCACTGTTCTGTTCTGACTTATAATTCACATCGACTTGATCTCAAAACATCTTAGAATCTATTTGTATAGCGACAATGAGACCTGAGTTGAAGAACTTCCAGTCCTCAGCTCAAATGTTCACACTATGAACTGCGTTTTCTCAAATAATGCTCTTAGGTCTTTCCATATTTAAATTTATTCGTTGTATATAATATTTATGTGTACATTTCCATTAATTAAAAAATTTTCTTAGTCTCTTTAATCGGTTGTTTAATTGCTGAATGTGTTCAAGCAACTTTAAGTAAAATTAACCATCCATTTTATTCAGGTTCTTGGGGTTGGGTTCGGCAAGTACGGACCGAGGGTCTTAAGCTATACCCAAGACTCAATGAAAGGTGAGGACCCCATGGAGGAGATCTTCCCCAAGGTGGCCAAGTGCACCTTCCACAACTTGGGTCCTTCAGGGACCATCATGCGACACGATGCTCTCTGCGTCCTCCCGCTCAACATTCTCAACCAGAAGATCTTCGTCATTCTCTGGTTCTGGTGAGTGTCTTCTGTTTGTGAGCTTCTGATGGGTTGTTTGGGCTTGTTCTGGTGTGCATGGCTGAGGTTGTGTTAATGGGGCAGGAATTACAATTATGTGATATGTGTTGTAATTTTATTTGGTTTTAACGTATTCTGACCAGTTATCTGTTTGTAAATGGTGGTTGGGAAGTGTTGCCTTAATGTTCTGTGTGCTTCATGAAGACGCTTACAGACAGGTACTGTAATGTTGAGGATCTGGTGAGCTGTACACCTGTAACGTATCGGAAAATGAGAAGGAAAGGAAATGAATAATGATGTAATGGGTTAGGATTTTTGGTGAGGGAGGTAGAGAGGTGGAAGGGAGGTGGGGGGAGTACGGAAAGGAGTCTGGGAGTCGCGAGGAGTGTGGTCAGGTGAAAGGGAAAGTTTTAAAAGAAATTAGGGAGAGACTGAGAATACGGAGAGGAACAAAAGGAAAAGTAGAAGGTAGAAAGGGCTGCCACCATCCATTCTAAACTCAGTACATGCAAGACAATGAACTTAATGTTCTCCATGTCAGGATAAATGTACAATGTGAGTCACCACACAAGACACTGAGAACACTACGGCTGTCTGCCCCTGAAAATCACACAACACCTTCAGTGGGAACCACACCAAATTTGTCACCTTACAGTTCAACTCACCAAGTGTCTGAGCCTAAGTTGGAAAGAGAGAGGGTGGAGGGGGTTGACAGGCACAGTCCCCCGGTCCGGCCGAGAGCCTGGTCACGGCTGCTGTTCAATCGTCCTGCCTCGCTGTCTGCTCTGTTTTCTGGTGATGCTCTATGCTCCTAGTGTTTTGTCTCCCATATGGTGGCACCACCATACAGGCTTCCTCATGGTTGTCCGACCATTCCTCCAACACCATAGTGGCCCTACCTTATCTGCTTCTCCATGGTAGACCCACCATATAGGCTTCCCTGTGTTACCACCATCGTACAAGATTCCCTATGGTGGACCCACCATACTTGCTTCCATATGGTGGAACCACCATACTTGCTTCCCTATGGTGGACCCACCATACTAGCTTCCCTATGGTGGACCCACCATACTTGCTTCCCTATGGTGGACCCACCATACGTGCTTCCCCTGTGGTGGACCCACCATACTTGCTTACCTATGGTGGACCCACCATAACTCCTTCATCATGTTGGTTCCACCATATCTGCTTTCCACTGGCGGCATCACAATTTCATTAATCTTATAGCAGCCTCACCATATCTTCTATGGTGAGGCCTCACACTATGGTGACCCCAGTATACCTACTACAAAATGGTGGACACACCATACCTACTACATCATGGTGGGCATACCATACCTACTACACCATGGTGGGCATACCATACCTACTACACCATGGTGGGCACACCATACCTACTACACCATGGTGGGCATACCATACCTTCTACACCATGGTGGGCACACCATACCTACTACACCATGGTGGGCACACCATACCTACTACACCATGGTGGGCACACCATACCTACTACATCATGGTGGGCATACCATACCTACTACACCATGGTGGGCACACCATACCTACTACACCATGGTGGGCACACCATACCTACTACACCATGGTGGGCACACCATACCTACTACACCATGGTGGGCACACCATACCCACTACACCATTGTGGGTCACCATCATGGTTGACTCACCATGACTGGTACCCCTCTGTTGCCCCACCATGGCTGGTACCCGTCTGCTGCCCCACCATGGCTGGTACCCGTCTGCTGCCCTACCATGGCTGGTACCCGTCTGCTGCCCCACCATGGTTGGTACCCGTCTGCTGCCCCACCATGGCTGGTACCCGTCTGCTGCCCTACCATGGCTGGTACCCGTCTGCTGCCCCACCATGGTTGGTACCCTTCTGCTGCCCCACCATGGTTGGTACCCCTCTGCTGCCCCACCATGGTTGGTACCCGTCTGCTGCCCCACCATGGCTGGTACCCGTCTGCTGCCCCACCATGGCAGGTACCCTTCTGCTGCCCCACCATGGTTGGTACCCCTCTGCTGCCCCACCATGGTTGGTACCCGTCTGCTGCCCCACCATGGTTGGTGCCCGTCTGCTGCCCCACCATGGCTGGTACCCCTCTGCTGCCCCACCATGGTTGGGTACCCCTCTGCTGCCCCACCATGGTTGGTACCCGTCTGCTGCCCCACCATGGTTGGTGCCCGTCTGCTGCCCCACCATGGTTGGTGCCCGTCTGCTGCCCCACCATGGCTGGTACCCCTCTGCTGCCCCACCATGGTTGGTACCCGTCTGCTGCCCCACCATGGTTGGTGCCCGTCTGCTGCCCCACCATGGTTGGTGCCCGTCTGCTGCCCCACCATGGCTGGTACCCCTCTGCTGCCCACCATGGCTGGTACCCTTCTGCTGCCCCACCATGGTGGTACCCCTCTGCTGCCCCACCATGGTTGGTACCCGTCTGCTGCCCCACCATGGCTGGTACCCGTCTGTTGCCCCACCATGGTTGGTACCCGTCTGCTGCCCCACCATGGCTGGTACCCGTCTGCTGCCCCACCATGGTTGGTACCCCTCTGCTGCCCCACCATGGTTGGTGCCCGTCTGCTGCCCCACCATGGATGGTACCCGTCTGCTGCCCCACCATGGTTGGTACCCTCTGCTGCCCCACCATGGTTGGTACCCGTCTGCTGCCCCACCATGGTTGGTACCCGTCTGCTGCCCCACCATGGTTGGTACCCGTCTGCTGCCCCACCATGGTTGGTGCCCGTCTGCTGCCCCACCATGGTTGGTGCCCGTCTGCTGCCCCACCATGGCTGGTACCCCTCTGCTGCCCCACCATGGCTGGTACCCGTCTGCTGCCCCACCATGGCCACAAGGCCAATTGGCTGCTCCACCATAACTCAGATCATTACCCTCAGCAGCTGGGATCTAACAACAACATATCTACAGCAGTTCTAAAAGGAATCGTCATTGCAGTCATTCTTAAGTGGCTCCATGTAGACTGAATCTGTCCACTAATGCCCATTACCGGTTCATCATATATGTCATCACGCATTATTCTTAAGTAATTGTTCATTTTATAAATGAGTAATATATATATCCACCAAATATCGATGACTACCATGAAGCCTTCTCAGAGCAACAGTATTTTAATGGCAGGAGAAAACTAATGTGGCGAAGGTGTGTATGTTTATGTAGGAGAGTCTACATAATAATGTGTGTATGTTTATGTAGGAGAGTCTACATAATAATGTGTGTATGTTTATGTAGGAGAGTCTACATAATAATGTGTGTATGTTTATGTAGGAGAGTCTACATAATAATAGTGTTTGTGTTCTCTGTGCTTACGGACATTATAATATCTTAATGAAGAACTTTTTTGTTAATATCCTAATGCCATTGTTGAACAGACAGACAGACAGACAGACAGACAGACAGACAGACAGACAGACAGACAGACAGACAGACAGACAGACAGACAGACAGACAGACAGACAAACAGACTGACAGACAGACAGACAGACAGACAGACAGACAGACAGACAGACAGACAGACAGACAGACAGACAGACAGACAGACAGACAGACAGACAGACAGACAGACAGAAGAGAGTCAGTGAGGACCCGCTCTTGTGTTCCTGCCCTTAGAAAGTAAGGAAAAAAGTGTATGGGACTAAATAAGAAATTTGATGGAAGTCACTAATATATTGACGAGTATGAAAAAAGAATGACAGTATAATAGACGGAATATAGGATGAAGAACGGAATAATACAGACCGACAGTAAATGTTAGCAAAATGTTAAAAATGAAATGTTAAATTTAAGTAAATGTTAAGCGGAAAAGAGGAATTCGTAGACAGAAAATGAGTAATATGATAGAGAATGATGGAGGAAAGAGACCGAAGCATAGAGGACAGGCAAAGATGAAACAATAACTTGAAAAACTCAAAAGATAGGGAAACAATCATTATTGAGGCAAACAGGTGGTTAATGTCTTTTAGTATGATCACTAGGCGGTCTGTGAGTCACGTGACCCTAATGACGTGTCCACGAGGGCCTCCCGTCTCCCTAATGACGGGTCCACGAGGCCTCCCGTCTCCCTAATGACGGGTCACGAGGGCTCCTGTCTCCCTAATGACGTGTCCACGAGAGCCTCCCGTCTCCCTAATGACGTGTCCACGAAGGCCTCCCGTCTCCCTAATGACGTGTCCACGAGGGCCTCCCGTCTCCCTAATGACGGGTCCATGAGGGTCTCCCGTCTCCCTAACGACGGGTCCACGAGGGTCTCCGTCTCCCTAATGACGGGTCCACGAGGGTCTCCCGTCTCCCTAATGACGGGTCCACGAGGGCCTCCGTCTCCCTAATGACGGGTCCATGAGGGTCTCCCGTCTCCCTAACGACGGGTCCACGAGGGTCTCCCGTCTCCCTAACGACGGGTCCACGAGGGTCTCCCGTCTCCCTAATGACGGGTCCACGAAGGCCTCCTGTCTCCCTAATGACGGGTCCACGAGGGCCTCCCGTCTCCCTAATGACGGGTCCACGAGGGCCTCCCGTCTCCCTAATGACGGACCCACGAGGGTCTCCCGTCTCCCTAATGACGGGGCCACGAGGTCTCCCGTCTCCCTAATGACGGGTCCACGAGGGCCTCCTGTCTCCCTAATGACGGGTCCACGAGGGCCTCCTGTCTCCCTAATGACGGGTCCACGAGGGCCTCCCGTCTCCCTAATGACGGGTCCACGAGGGCCTCCTGTCTCCCTAACGACGGGTCCACGAGGGCCTCCTGTCTCCCTAATGACGGGTCCACGAGGGCCTCCTGTCTCCCTAATGACGGGTCCACGAGGGCCTCCTGTCTCCCTAACGACGGGTCCACGAGGGCCTCCTGTCTCCCTAACGACGGGTCCACGAGGGCCTCCTGTCTCCCTAACGACGGGTCCACGAGGGCCTCCTGTCTCCTAATGATGGGTCCACGAGGGCCTCCCGTCTCCTAATGACGGGTCCACGAGGGCCTCCCGTCTCCCTAATGACGTGGTACAAGAGGGCCTCCCCGTCTTCCTTATGACGGGTCCACGAGGGCCTCCCGTCTCCCTAATGACGGGTCCACGAGGGCCTCCCGTCTCCCTAATGACGGGTCCACGAGGGCCTCCCGTCTCCCTAATGACGGGTCCACGAGGGCCTCCCGTCTCCCTAATGACGGGTCCACGAGGGCCTCCCGTCTCCCTAATGACGGGTCCACGAGGGCCTTCCGTCTCCCTAATGACGGGTCCACGAGGGCCTCCCGTCTCCCTAATGACGGGTCCACGAGGGCCTCCCGTCTCCCTAATGACGGGTCCACGAGGGCCTCCCGTCTCCCTAACGACGGTCCACGAGGGACGGGTGTACAACGACTCGGTCTCCGTCCATGTGAAAGATGCAGTATTATTTTTTAATATCGTACCGTACGTACATAAG